>JADLZN010000706.1:429063-442971 GCA_018155175.1 Sinocyclocheilus anophthalmus
TGCATAAAACAATATACAATACAAAAGACCATATACAAGAAGATAGTAATCATACACAATGACCTGGAGATATGCATGATAGGAAGGTCATATAAAAATCTGTCTATAAATGAATGAAAGTCATTTCCTATAGCAGTATGTGTCTGTTTTAGAGATAATTGAGTAGGGGGGAAGGTCTGGCTGAGGTGTCGTGGTTGCCAGACATCCTGGTACCAAGTATGTATATTGGATGAGGGGTCTGTGATTGTTTGTCAATCTAATATATAATTGATTTGGTAAATCTAATGAAAAATGTTGTGTCTGATTGGTCCAAATGCTACAAGTCATAGATCCTCTTCTGACTATTAATTTGTCATTGTCATTAGGATATGTCCCAAAACCTTCAAACTGGCTGTTATTAAGCCTTTCATTAAAAAAACACAACTTGACCCCAAATAACTAGTTAATTACAAACCAATCTCGAATCTCCCTTTTCTGTCAAATATACTAGAAAAGGTAGTATCCTCACAATTATATTCCTTCTTAGAGAAAAATGGTATCTGTGAGGAGTCAGGATTTAGACCGTATCATAGTACTGAGACTGCTCTCATTAGAGTTACAAATGACCTGCTCTTATCATCTGATCGTGGTTGTATTTCTCTATTAGTGCTATTGGATCTTAGCACTGCGTTTGACACTATCGACCACAACATTCTTTTGAGTAGACTACAAAATTCTGTTGACATTTGTGGAATTGCATTAGCATGGTTCAAATCGTATTTATATGACCGCATATCAATTCGTAGCAGCGAATGAAGGTATCATATCGATAGCAAGTGCAGTATGGAGTACCTCAAGGGTCAGTACTAGGGCCGTAACTTTTCATGCTTTACATGTTACCCTTGGGAGATATCATCAGGAAACATGGTGTTAGCTTTCACTGTTATGCTGACTCAGCTCTATATTTCTTCGTGGCCCGGCAAAACATACCAATTTTAAAAACTAACGGAATGCATAGTCGATATAAAAAACTGGATGACTAGTAATTTCTTACTGCTAAATTCTGAAAAAACAGAGGTGTTAATTATTGGACCTAAAACTTCTGCATGTAAAAACCTAGAACACTGTCTAACCCTTGATGGCTGCTCTGTCAATTCTTCATCATCAGTTAGGAACCTAGGTGTGCTATTTGATAGCAATCTTTCCTTTGAAAGCCACTTTTCTAGCATTTGTAAAACTGCATTTTTCATCGCAAAAATATATCTAAATTCCCACCTATGCTCCTCAATGTCAAAGGTTGAAACATTAATTCATGCGTTCAGACCTCAATGTTAGATTATTGGTAATCTTTATTGGGTGGTTGTTCGGCCGCTTAATAAACAAACTCCGCTGGTCAAATGCCTCAGCTCGAGTCTTACTAGAACCAGAATAATGCTTGATATTAGTCCCGGTTCTGTCACTGCACTGTTCCCTATTAAACGCGTATAGATTTAAATCTTGCTAATTCTTATAAGCCCTGAAGGTTTTAGCACCTCAAGTATTTGAGCGAGCTCCTATTGCATTATAGGCCATCCACGTCCGCTGTGTTTCTCAAAACCTTTTCCTATTTAGCGCTCAAAATCTGGAACAATCTACCTAGCGTTGTTCAGGAGGCAGACACACTCTGTCAGTTTTAAATCTAGATTAAAGATCCATCTCTTTAACCTGTCTTACACATAACACAATAACACTTTTCTAATATTCAAATCCGTTAAAGGATATTTAGGCTGCATTAATTAGGACAACCGGAACCGGGAACACAACCAACCAAAACACTTCCCATAACACCCAATGTACTTGTTACATCAATAGAAGAATGGCATCTACGCTAATATTAGTCTGTTTCTTTTTTATTCTGAGGTCACCGTAGCCAGAAGATCCTGCCTGTATCCAGATCAGATGGTCACTGCAGTCACCCGGATCCGGTACGTATTCAGACCAGATGGTGGATCAGAACCTAGAGATGACCTCGACAGCCCTGAATGTCAGAGGAGACCAGACACTAGATGATGGTTTCGCCCTCCTTCCGTGACTACGAACTGTGTTACAGTATGTGCGAAACTCGGGAGGAAGGAGGGACGCGATCCCCCTCACTGCTGAGGGGGATCGCGGTGCTGAGGAGATCGGGCAGCAGGAACAATCCACCATGGTTGGGGAGGAGCAGGGAACGGGGGACTCGCTGCCGGCTGCCCTCAACAGGAGGAGCCATCGCCATCCGCCTTAAGGTGGAGGAGCAGTGGGCAGTCCACCAAAGATGTCCAGTACCATCGCATGGCACCGTGAGTGAGAGCCTCTCAGCTGGTTGAGGGCCGAGCGGCAGTGTGTCTGGGAACCGGAACAAGATTTTATTTTTTTTCCCTCTCTCCCCTCTCTCATCTCTGTCTCTTCTCATCCTTCCGTCTCCTTTTCTCTCTCCTCTTCTGTCTGTCCTTACCCCCAGGCATGCCGTGGCCGCCGTGATCGGCTTCCCCGGAGCGGGGAGGGAGGAGTAGAGCGCAGTCTCGTGGGTACCCCCTGGCCTGAAGGGGCGATGGGGGTATGTGACAAGAGTGGCGGGGCCGAGAGCCATGGGAACGGCGCGAGGCCGGTGGAGTAATTGCTAATGCACGACACCTGCCACTCACCAGTCTCGAGTCCCACGGAGGACCTCTGGAAGGATAAGAGGAGGAGCTATGACAGTGAAAGACGAGAGAGGACCAGGCCTGTATTTTATTTTGTGTTTTGTGTGCGTCAGTCGTCCGCGAGGGGATGCCGCTTTACTTTCATTTTGTGTTTGTTTATTTTATTATTAAAGTTTTCTTTGAACGTTCCCGCCTCCTTCTTCCCGAACTACGAACTGTGTTACAAAACATAATTGTGAGAAATGTGACAAAAATGGTTTATAAGTTACAAATGTGTGTTCTAAAATTTATAGAGTTGATTAAATGGAGTTTCATATACTTTCCTGTATCTAAAAAATTGCAGATGGCATCCCGAAGAGCTAATAAGTTCAGATGTGTACATCAAATCGATTGTAACAGTTCATTAAGTCATGTTTACATTATGTGAGTATATAAAATGCATATATAAGATGATTATTGTTCTAAAGTTTACTGTTATGAGTTCTCTGAAATGTAAAGGGTGTATTAAAAAAGGGTGTATTAAGTGTTGGGATACTTGTACAATTCATATGTTTGAAAGAACAATATAAAGGAAAGTACCATGCACATTGCCTGTTAAAATGTATTTCATGTAGTTGCAACGGTCTCATGTCACTCATGTTTCAGCTATGTTGAATTGGAAAAAAAATTATAAAATGTGTTGCAATGCTTTTAATGTTTATCAGAAAATATAGAGACTCTGATGGTGAAGCAGCAGCTCCATGTCCTGTGTTTTATTAACAATTCACATCTCCCCTCATCAGGTGGTGAGGGCGCTAAATTTTGGAGGCACCGCTGGGATGAAATGCAGTGAAGGTCGGCGTCCACAGATGATGGTCTACCTCCAGTGTCATTCATTTTAACTTGTGGCTCACGGGAACAGCAGAGTGGAAACGTCCAGCGTCCACGTTGAGTCTGGAGGAAAATCACGCTCTATCTGAGGTTTATTGTTGATACCTGGAGCGTTGTCATCTTTCAGATCAGCTAAGTCTGCTCTTCTACATCACACTGCACACACCCAAAGCCCAAGTGAACCATGGATCAGTTAGAGGACTTAAAATTGGAAGTGATAGGAGCATTGTATTCTTTGTCAAAGCAAAAGCTAAAAAAAAGCATGACTAAAAAGCATAATTTGATAGTGTGCTGAGTATTTAAACCGGGTTGTTGGACACATGCCAACTGGTGTTTTGACCAATTAGACACTGTCTTAGCTCGTGGCGTTGCTATATTTCTCCTCCCAATTCATAAATCAACATGTCATCTCATCAGTCACATGGTCCGAATTTTCCCGCTCTTGCATAGTATACTTTTGGACATGATTTCTATAACAAGAATATGATACATTTGACAAAGAATTGATTGGAAGAAACGTTTCAAGCAAGAAGATTCAAACACACACATACTAAACATGAATATGAACCATTAAGCTATTCAATAGTTATTAAAAAGACATACACATTAAGTGATTAGAACATGATAGTCAAATGTGTGGGTTACATACATGATATGGAGTTAAGCAATGGACTGATATTCGTTTATAAGTCTTTTTGAGTTCATTTTGGTGCATCTACATCTGTAAAAGACTGTTTCTGTGCCATTCTGTGAAGACCAGAGGTTAAAAGGTCTCATTAGGAATCTCAGTCTGGTCTTTGTCTTCTAGGTGGGGGAAACCACCCAACACAGTTTCTACTAATGATTTTCCTCATGTGAGGTCCCCCCCCCAAAAAAAAAAAAAAAAAAACCCCCCCCCCCCCCATGATTGCTGTGTCTTGACATTAATTTTGGTTACGTGCCTAAATTTGACAATCTCCTTTGGAATTGTCAAAGTGGTCTTATTGTTTAAATTCTGTGAGCTGCCAAAGCTGCTAGTTGGGGACTTGCTTCGACTCATGGTGCCGGGTACAGGGACAGAATTATAACGGCCTCCTCTTTGTGGAATTTGGCTCTTTGGGTTGTTGTAACACGAATCTGATCGAATCTTAAATTGTCTGTGTAACGAGGTTTGTAGTAAGGAAGGAAGAAGTCAGAGTCAGCATGACTGAGGCTCGTGGCAATTTATTATGGCTCCCTTAGGAACAGCAAAAACAGGCAGGCGCTCAGGCGCTTCAAAATAAACAAAACTTATATAGCACTTCTGCGTATCTTTATGCCCAGGCCACAGTCTCTTCCACACGAGTCCTCAGTCTGTCTCTCCCCCTCTCTGTTCCAACTGGGGATTTTTACGGTCTCTCCAGGCCAATCACTGCAACGAGAAGCAGGTGAATGTAATTTTGCACTTGACCTACTTACTCACCGCTTGTCTCCCGTCACTCTCTCCTGCTGCAGACTTCGCTGAACCACGCCCCGCTTGCCACATACCCCCACCGCCCGACTCAGCCATTCCTGGAGAGGAAGTCGGCCACAGCCATCTGTACACCCGGTCTGTGGACCACCTGGAACTTAAAAGGCTGTAACACCAGATACCAACGAGTGATCCGCTGTTGGTATCCTTCATGTGGTGGAGCCACTGCAGGGGCGTGTGGTCCAAACAGAGAGTGAACTCCTGCCCCAGGAGATAATAACGGAGGGTGAGAACCACCCACCGGATCGCCAGGCACTCCTTTTCAATGGTGCTGTACATCGTCTCTCTCTTAGAGAGCTTACGACTGATGTACAGCACCGGCAGTTCCTCACCCTCTATCTCCTGGGCCAGGACTGCTTCAAGCCCCCTGTCCGATGCGTCTGTCTGCAGCAAGAACGGGAGAGAAAAATCAGGAGAGTGCAAAAGCGGTCTGCCACACAAAGCAGCCTTTACCTGGGTGAAAGCCTGCTGACACAGCTCCGTCCACTGGACCGGATCTGGTGCTTCCTTTTTAGTGAGATCAGTCAGAGGGCTGGTGAGATCCGAATAATTAGGCACAACCCTTCTATAATATCCCGCCAGCCCTAGGAACTGTCTCACCTCCTTTTTGGTCTTGGGTCTCGGGCAGGTCGCAACCGCTGCAGTCTTACTAATTTGGGGACGCACCTGCCCATGGCCCAAGTGGAAGCCCAGATACCGAACCTCCACACGCCCAACAGCACACTTCTTCGGGTTGGCCGTCAGTCTGGCCCCTCTCAGCGCTCTCAGTACGGCCTGCACATGCTCCATATGCCGCTGCCAGTCGTTACTATAAATAATAACATCATCTAGATAAGCAGCAGCATGTCGCATGCGGCCAAAGAATCTTATCCATGAGGCGCTGAAAAGTGGCCGGCGCCCCGAACAACCCGAACGGAAGCGTAATGAATTGGTGCAATCTGAACAGCGTGGTGAAGGCTGTTTTTTCTTTGGATAGAGGTGATAAGGGGATCTGCCAATATCCTTTAGTTAAATCCAGTGTCGAATAATAATGAGCTGCACCCAGCCGATCAAGCAGTTCGTCAACCCGCGGCATTGGATATGCGTCGAATTTCGACACAGCATTCACCTTGCGATAATCCACACAGAATCATACCGAGCCGTCTGTTTTTGTTAGTTGGTTGTTTTTTTGTTTGTTTGGTTTTTTTTTTCTAAAACTATCGGACTCGCCCAATCGTTATGGATTCCTCTATTACTCCCATCTCTAGCATCGCTTCTAATTCCGCCAGAACCACCTATTTTTGTGCTCAGGTAAACGATAGGGCCGGCTGCCCGAACCTCCCCACACCCCTCGGTTTTCTATGTGGTGCGTACGAGGTCTGTTTCAACCGGTATGGCGAGAACACATCTGCCACGCTGCCTGTAGCTTGGCTAATTCGAGGGCGAGAGGTGATCTCCCCCAGGGGCCAGAGCTAGAGATTGCAGTTTAGTATTTACCTCTGGCCCAAGATCCTCCTCCCCACTCACTGCCGTCGCTAGCATCACTGACTCCGCCTCACTCCATTTTTTTAGGAGGTTGAGGTGATAAATCTGATGTGCCCCGCTCCTATCTGTACGAATGACCTCATAATTAAGATCCCCAATTTGCCGTGGGACCTCAAAGGATCCTTGCCACTTGGCGAGTAATTTAGAGCTAGGGGGAGGAAGCAATATAAACACATTTTCTCCCGGTGCAAATTTAAGCAACCTGAACCCCCTGTTGTACAGCCGACTCTGCCTGTCCTGGGCCTGTAACAAATTCTCCATCGACAGCCGCCCCAAGGTGTGGAGTTTTGTTCTCAGGTCCATCACGTATTGAATATCATTTCGGCTTTCTGAAGGCCCGTCCTCCCAAGTTTCTCTCAGGACGTCCAGCACCCCGCGGGGCTGACGCCCATAGAGAAGCTCAAAGGGGGAAAACCCCGTGGAGGCTTGGGGGATCTCGCGCACGGCAAACAAGAGGGGTTTCAGCTATTTGTCCCAATTTTTGGCGTCTTCGTGAACGAACTTCCGAATCATGGTTTTTAACGTGCGATTAAACCATTCCACCAGACCGTCTGTTTGTGGGTGGTAGACGCTGGTGCGAATCGACTTAATGCCCAATAATCTGTACAGTTCGCGTAACGTACGTGACATGAACGCCGTGCCTTGATCAGTGAGAATCTCTTTCGGGATTCCCACTCGGGAGATTAACCGAAACAGCACGTCCGCCACACTTTTCGCCGAAATGTTGCGAAGCGCGACTGCTTCAGGGTATCGTGTTGCATAATCCACTAGGACTAATGCAAAGCGATGCCTGCGTGCCGATCGTTCTAATGGCCCGATGAGGTTCATACCAATTATTTAGAAGGGGGCCTGCATTAGAGGAAGAGGGCACAAAGGCGCTTTTGGGGAGGCCGGTGGATTTACCAGCTGACATTCACGACAAGCTGCGCACCACCTGCGCACATTCTCGTGAATGCCCGGCCAAAAGAATCGGGCCACGAGACGATTTAGTGTCGCTGCCTCTCCTAAATGTCTCGCCATTGGATTACGATGAGCCGCCTGGAAAAGCATTTCCTGACGGCTTTTAGGTACTAACAATTGGGTTGTATCCTGCTTTGTCTGAGTGGCTTGGGTCACTTGGTACAACCGCTCCTTTAAAAAAGCAAAATAGGGAATACGAGAGCGGACGGTCGGGATGGATGGAGAGGCTGTCCGTCGATGGTCTGAACCTGTTCAAATGCCCGTTTCAGGGAGTCATCCTGGGACTGTTCCGGGGGGAAATCATCACGTTCAGAGAGGGTTAGCCTCTCGTTCGCGCTCCGTTCCCCCGGGTCAGTATTCCGTGGTCCCGGTTCAGCCTCCCCCACCTGCACGTCCGCTCCGTTCCCCGGCTTTCTCTCTCCACAAGATACATCCGCACACAAACAACCCAGTAATTGAGTAAATGCTGGCCAATTCGTCCCCAAAATTAGCAGATGCCGAAGGTGCGGATTAATTGCGACCTCCACACTATGTTTTTGACCACAAAATTGAATCAGCACAGACATTAGAGGATATTTCACCACATCACCGTGCACACACCGAACCGGAACCATGCGGCTTCTATCCAATGCCTCGAGCTAAATCAGGCTTTGATGAATCGAGTTTAAGTTACAACCTGAATCCACCAAAGCGAGATAGGTACCCCCCCCTTAATACTCACAGGTATTTGGTACAGGCCAGCTTGATCGGGGGCAGCCTGTGGGTCATCCGGGACCTGGATCAGTGCCCTGACTTCCATCACCAGGCACCGGTCAATGAAATGTCCGCCCCTTTCCCAGGGAGGGACTCGAGGAGTGATTCCCGGACGGGACCTAGGAAAGGGAACAGGACGAGGGGAAGAAGAAACATTAGGAGAAGAGAGAGAGAGAGAGACAGCTGGCAAAGATTCGCCGACCCCTGGGCATGCCACCATCTGGTCTTCCGACAACTGGATGGCCAGGTCCAGTGGCGCCGGGCAGTGGCACTGGATCAACTCAGCCGTCTTCTTCGGGAGACGGCCGATAAACTGCTGTTGAGCCAACACGAAGGGCCGGCCACTTTCACCCAGATCCAGTGACCGAAACCCCTGGCGATATTGTTCTGGGCTCCGGCCGACCCGCTGCAGGATAGCTCGCTTCAGATCGGTGAAGACCAGGAGGTTTTGAATGGGCAGTTGTTGGGCCGCCACCTGCACCTCCCCTGAAAGCAGTGGTATAAGACGCACTGGCCAGTGTTCTTGTGGCCACCCACATGCCTCGGCCGATTTCTCGAAGAGATCGAGGAAAGCCTCTGGATTGTCCTGTGGTCCCATTTTGTTCAGGGGCAGATGAGAGGGGCCGACGGTGGTCCTCGATGACGGCCCTCCTGCCCGACCCTCCTGGTTCATCCAGATCTTGAACAGCTCCCGGTCCTCCTGTTGCACCTGTACCAGAGCGCGGAACCGCCATTCCTGGTCGTCCCGCATTTCCAGCAACGCCTGATGCTGCTCTTGGCGAGCGATTGGATCACTTCCGCTTGGCGGAACTTGGCGGTGACTGCATGATTCTTCCTTCCCGGGTTTCGGCACCAGTGTAACGAGGTTCGTAGTAAGGAAGGAAGAAGTCAGAGTCAGCGTGACTGAGGCTTGTGGCAATTTATTATGGTTCCCTTAGGAACAGCAAAAACAGGCAGGCGCTCAGGCGCTTCAAAATAAACAAAACTTATATAGCACTTCTGCGTATCTCTATGCCCAGGCCACAGTCTCTCCCACACGAGTCCTCAGTCTGTCTCGTCTCTCTCTCTCTGTTTCCCCTGAGGCCTTTTACAGTCTCTCCAGGCCAATCACTGCAACGAGAAGCAGGTGAATGTAATTTTGCACTTGACCTACTTACTCACCGCTCGTCTCCGACCACTCTCTCCTGCTGCAGACTCCGCTAAACCACGCCCCCCTCACCACAGTGTGAATCGGTCTGATACCCTACATCGGCACCAAAGGAAGAAAGGGTGCCTGATGTGAATTCTACCTGGCCTGAGGGATTGGAGTTCTGTGAAACCCTTGTGAAGTTGCGACGGCAGAACTCACCACATGTCATTGTCACTGTTCAAAACCCTACCAATCATGACATAATGTTGAATGGCAAGACGGTTATTGGCACAGTGCATACAGGCTGTATACCCAGCCGCTGCTCTTGAAACACCCTGCTCTGAGACAGTAAGCATAAATCAAGTCATAAATGAAAGTATCGGTAATCCTGATTCAACATGGGACCCACCATTAGACTTAAGCCATCTCAGTGAGTCGAGAATACAAATTGTACAGCAGATGTTGAGAGAGGAAGCAGCTTCTTTTTCAAGATCTGATGACGACATTGGCTTTATAGAAGGATTGCTGTTGACCATCTCGCTGAAAGACACTACCCCATCACCCGTAATTACCAGTCAGTACCTCACCCCCTGTACAAAGAGATTAAAGACTACCTACACAATCTCATTGCCCAGGGATGGGTTCAGAAATCAAACTCACCGTATTCCTCACCTGCAGTTTGTGTCCGAAAAAAGGATGGCAGTTTACGGTTGTGTATCGACTACCGGGAATTGAATCAGAAGACAAACCCTGACCGACAGCCCATTCCATGCGTTCAAGACATCATGGACAGTCTTGGAGGAAACACCTGGTTCTCATTACTCGACCAAGTGAAAGCGTTTCATGACCAAAGAGAGTAGACCCATGACAGCTTTCGTGACACCATGGGGGCTCTATGAGTGGATTCGTATTCCTTTTGGTCTAATGAATGCTCCCGCGGCTTTCCAACGATGCATGGAAGAGTGCTTGGAAGATATCAGAGACAACTGCTGTGTCCCCTAACTTGATGACATGCTAGAGACTATGCACTCCCAAAACAGACCTTTATTGATGAACTGTAGATACAGTAACACACAATACATACACAACTTAGAACATATGGATAACACAACAACAACTGGAAAAAAAAAGTAGGGTGTAATGTCGGAACAACATTTATATTCGAAGGGACATGACAAACATGACAGAACCAGGTGATAGGATCCTGACAGAAGTAAAATGTCTCAAACTGATTGACATGCCATGACAACTATTCTGCAGTGCTGTGGAATACAGAAATAGCAATTCCTGCTCATAGTTTTTAGTACTGCAGTACAATATGGTAAATAGGTGCAGCACTTTTAGTTTTTTGTTGCTGATGCTGCTGTTGTTGTTACCCTAGTTTATGTCAGCTTTGTATTCTTATTAATTCTAAGTTTAAGTTTGAAACATACCTGGTGAACTTTAGTATATGAGTTCATAGATTAACAGACAGACCTGTATCATAAGCTTTTCTTAAACATAAAACCAGAAAACTCTGTTGAGAAAACACAGAACTTAGGCTGTTGTATGTGTTTCTGTATTGGTGTGAACATGCAGTGAAATGGCTGAAACCAGTGTTTCAGAGGAGCAGTTCATCTGCCCACTGTGTTTGGATCTACTAAATGATCCAGTGACCATTCCCTGTGGACACAGTTACTGTATGAGCTGCATTACAGACTGCTGGGATCAAGAGGATCAGAAGAGAGTCTACAGCTGCCCTCAGTGCAAACAGGCATTCAGTCCAAGACCTGCTTTAGCTAGAAACACCACGCTGTCTGAAGTGGTGGAGAAACTGAAGAAGACCAAACTAAAAGATGCTGTTCCTGCTGGACCTGGAGACGTGGAGTGTGACATCTGTACTGGAAGAAAACACAAAGCTGTCAAGTCCTGTCTGATGTGTCTGGAGTCTTACTGTCAATCTCATTTTGAGCGTCATGAGGAGTTTCGCTCAGGAAAGAGACACAAAGTGACTGATGCCACTGGACGACTGCAGCAGATGATCTGCCATCAACATGATCTGCCTCTATTGGTTTTCTGTCATACTGACCAGCAATACATTTGCATGTTGTGTGCAATGGATGAACATAAAAACCATGAGACTGTATCAACTGCAGCAGCGAGGACAGAGAAAGAGGTTTGAACTGAAATTACACACCATAAAGTTAATGCTACAGTTGAACGTGTTCCTCACTCATGGCATTATACAACTTTATCACAAGCTGAATGGGTCATTTCAGCTCCCCTCCCACTGGTAATTGCAACATTGTATCTCTGTATTTGACCTTTGCTCACAGTTTTGTGTGTATCTTAAATCTATATGTAATATGAATTCACATGAATCTCAAAACATTTTGTAAAATTCTTTAAAAAGGGAATTAAAATGAATTCTGTAATATGTAATGTGTATAATATATATTATATATAGATATATTACTGATATATTAGGCTGTAAATCTTTGATAGGACAGCGAAGCGATTCGATTCATGATTCTAGGTTTTCGATGTCGATTTAAGAATCGTTTTTTGTAACTCAATTAGACCGATCTAACAATTTTGAGTCTGAAATCTTTAAAGGTTAATATGATGTGCGTAAAAATACATTATTTTGTTGTATTTTGTTTAATGAAATGTGTTTATGCAGTTTAAGCTTCAAAAAACATATTTACCATATTACCCTTACCATATTGTGATGCATATTGTGATGCACGACGAGACAAAAACATTAAAACCCATTATAATAGGGCATTTGTTGCATCCAGTGGGGACATAAATTATGGATTATAGGCCTGATAATGTCTTTTTACGCATTGTGTTGCATCGCGCTGTGTAAACATAAAACCATGTCTGCATTTTGTGATCGGAGAAATGACAAACTACAAATGCTACACTGCTCAAAACTTGCGTTTGAAACATCAGAGGCAAATTCTTTAAATATGAAAAACTTACATACAGTCTGTGAGTCAGAACAGCATTGTAATCTACTCTCCCAGGATCAGTAAACAGTCATCCATAAAATGCGCTGAACACATCTGAATATTTGGGTTAAACTGTTCTGGGAAAAAGGTTGTAACTACAACTTAATCACTGATTTCTAGTCGTGTCCTCTTTTTTTGAAGGCCAAACAAAGTAGTTTCGCTTCACAACGAAACACAGCGTCTTCACAACACGGCGGCTTGAGGATGAGCGGGAGGGACGGCTGAGTGAGCGGGGGTGGGCTTGCGGCAATCACATGTGGCAACCCCGGGGTGGACGCCGCTGCGTCCATGGTAAAGCCGAATCGGTGATCCACAGCGGGAAGTTGACGTATCCTCATTGTCGACCAGCATGGATCAGCTTAGGCATGACGAATGAGTGAATTTGTCCTCTTTTGGCAGCCAAACAAAAGTAGTTATCTTGCGTTTCACCAATGCAAACACACAGCGCTGATTAAGACACGTTGTGCCCTCATGGCTTTTTTTTTGGCTTTGTTTTGGCTCTTTATTACAACAATAACGACAGTGACGCATAAATATTGTTTACGCTTCGTTTCTTTCGCATGATATCAATTGGGATGGCGTATGCAATATCCCCAACATCGGATCGTAGCAACACTGGGGGCGCGTGGGCTAAACAAGCCGTTTTAGGAGGGTGGGCTGACTCTTATACTTTGATATAAGAATATTCTCTTGGTATTTTGAGACTAGTCTTTGATACTTAAAGGTCCATTCGTATTAGAACTGTAGCGTCGACCAATCAAACACACAATATATTTTTTTTTTTTATATTTAACAAATACTCTGTAACACCACTCAGTTAACAAGCCATGTGAGGACCTATGGACCTTTCCCCCGAAATGCGTAACACCCTAGCATGTCTGCAACGACACCAGGCCCCCCAGGTCCCCATGGCAACTAATGCTGATTTCACTGGTTTTATGACCCACAGGAATGGGAGTAGGGAAAATCACTACCTTTTTATAGGAAGAGACACAATGCACAGTAGAAATGGACTGTTCTTTCTTGAGATTTATATCATATGAAAACTTTTCTTGATATGAAACACACAGACCTGTCAGGTCACGTTAGTCGGTCTTTGTAGTGTTTATAATGTTTTATGTCAGGCTAGATGGAAACATATTCGTCATCTACCATAGGATCCTACACATGCTTTAGACCTATGAATTTCGCATCTCTTGACGATCATAAATTCCCCCCCCACCCCCCAGAGTGTGCCATAGTATGAGTGTGTACACTAGGCATATATAGTGGTCTCTAGAACTCATAGTAATTTCGACCTAACTTTGGCCCCTCATCGTGACCCGCCCAGAGCGGTGGTTTGGTTGAATTTTTGACGAAGATGAAACATGTGAGAATTTCCCCAGTATATCCTAAGATCGTGCAGGATTCCGCCTCTCGACTTTTCCTATTATACCAAGATTCTTCGGACTCAAATACGGTTATTTTTTCATCATAACCCATCGAGTATAAAAATTTGATACTTGAACCTTCAGATTGCTTCAAGCCTCTTTCAGACAGACGAGACGT
>JADLZN010000707.1:0-52299 GCA_018155175.1 Sinocyclocheilus anophthalmus
CTGACCAAAGGGAAAATGTGAAGACAAAGAAGCAGTCTACGGTGCCTGAATTGGTTGGGAAGAAGTGTCTTGTCAACTGCTATATACAGGGACAGAGAACTCAGGTGCTTTGGGACACAGGTTCACAGGTGTCTGCTGTCGATGAGATGTGGAAAGCTGAAAACTTACCGGACATTCAGTTGAAAGACATAGCAGAGATAGTCGACCCAGATAACCCCTTGCAAATTGAAGCAGCTAATGGCACAGAGATGCCATATGCGGGTTGGGTAGAAGTGACCGTTAGACTGGTTGGCAGTATTGCAGAATTTCATGTTCCTATGCTCGTCATGAAGGGCAACCAACAGCCTCGCCCTATAATAGGCTTCAATGTGATTGAGCATGTCGTGACCAACAGTCAAACAGCGGAAGGAAATGTTGATGATGAAAAACTAATTAAAACAGTGACCAAGGCTTTCCCTAACTTGCAGAAAAAAATGGCCAGAGCATTCATTAAGGCAGTGAGTGCTGAGCGGAACAGTGAATATTTAGTGAGAACAGCTTGTCAGGTAATGAATGTACAAAGCCATAGTATTGTGCAAGTTAAGTGCAGAGTGCATACTAAGCCACTGAAAGAGGACACATTGTTCGTTTTTGAGCCGGATGACAATGGCCAGTGGCCAGATGGGCTTGAGTTTTGTGATACCCTAGTTCAGATAAAAAAAGGAACACATCCACACATCACCCTCATCGTGCAAAATTCAACTGCCCATGATATTATGTTGACAGGTAAAATCGCTGTCGGCACTGTGCAGCCAGTTGCGTCTGTGTGTCCACTTAGTACACCCTCGAACACACCTTCATCTGTTCAAGTAAGCAGTATCGAGGTTGAACATGCTAAAGACCAGGAAGCAGATACAGACCTCTGGGACCCCCCGATCGATCTCAGCCACCTAGAAGACGACAAGAGACAGATAGTTTGTGAAATGCTGCGGGAAGAGTCAGGATGTTTTTCCCAAAGTGACAGTGATATCGGCTGTATTGAAAAGTTACAGCTCAAGATTTCCTTGAAAGACCAAGAACCAGTAGCACGCACCTACATGTCAGTCCCCAAGCCCCTATATGAGGAAATGAAAGACTACTTACTTGATTTGATTGCACAAGGGTGGATAGAGAAATCCCATTCTGCATATGCTTCCCCAGTAGTGTGTGTCAGAAAGAAATGCGGTTCTCTCCGCTTATGTATTGATTATAGGGAGTTAAATCGCAAGACACACCCTGACAGGCAGCCAATCCCTAGAGTCCAGGATGTGATGGATGGCCTTGGAGGTAACACTATGTTCTCATTATTGGACCAAGGAAAAGCCTATCACCAGGGGTTCATGGCAAAGGACAGCAAGCACTTGACAGCCTTCGTGACCCCCTGGGGATTGTATGAGTGGGCTCGAATACCCTTTGGGCTTATGAATGCGCCGGCCGCTTTTCAGCGCTGTATGGAGGAGTGCCTAGAGGGCCTCCGTGACAAGATCTGTGTTCCATACCTAGACGACACACTTGTATTTAGTAAAACGTTTGAGAGTCATGTCGAAGCTGTCAGAAAAGTGCTACAGAGACTGAGGCAGTACGGAATCAAATTAAAACCCAGTAAATGTGAGCTATTCAGACCTGAGATTCGTTACCTTGGAAGGATAGTGTCTGCTGAAGGAAACAAAATGGACCCCGCCGACACCGCTGCCATCAGGGTTCTGAAAGAGAAGAGACCAAATACAGTTGGTGAGTTGAGACAAGTGATGGGGTTATTAAGTTATTATCGCCACTACGTGAGAGACTTTTCCCGCATTGCCGGTCCGCTGTATGACTTAACTAAAGGGCCTGCCATGGCAACGGGGGAGAAAGGTGCCCAAAAGCTGCACTCAAAAGGGAGGACATCCAATAGAAAGAGAAATGTAAGCATAGTGCCATCGCATACACTCATTGAATGGACTGACACCCATCAACAGATTCTTGAGAAACTAGTAGATTGCCTGGTTCAACCCCCAGTTCTTGCATTCCCAGACTTTTCTAAACCATTTGTGTTACACACAGACGCTTCTAACAAGGGACTTGGAGCTGTATTATATCAGCAACAAGACAAGAAGCTCCGTGTAATTGCATATGGATCACGGGCGTTGTCAAAATCTGAGAAAAACTATTACCTCCACTCAGGTAAATTGGAATTTCTTGCTCTTAAATGGGCGATAACTGAAAGGTTCCGTGACTATCTTTATTATGCACCCTTCTTCACAGTCTACAGTGACAATAATCCATTAACATATGTCCTGTCTACCGCTAAGTTAAATGCTACAGGAAGTAGATGGGTTGCGGAATTAGCTGACTTTAATTTTACTATCAAGTACCGCCCAGGCAAGGAAAACACAGATGCTGATTTCTTATCCAGGATGCCATTAGATGCAGAGACACTGCTGGATGATTTCACAGAGGAAATATCATATGATGCAGTAGGAGCTGCTGTGCAGTCGGTAGGACTACAGTCAGAGATAACTGCAGCATGGTCAATGGCCATATCTGCTGAGGATTCATTTGAGTCTCAGAGTACTGTTGTTGCCTCACTAGCGCCATCACAGATCCGACAAGATCAGGAAGATGACCCACACATTGGACCTGTTTTGCAGTGTAAGTGGTCGGGGGAAAAGTTGTCACATTGTAAGCTAAAGGACTTCAGTCCACAGAGTCGTTGTCTAGCCAGGGAACTGAACAAGCTGGAAGTGGATGAACATGGAGTCCTATGGAGAAAAACGGCATACAGAAAACAGCTGGTAATACCTGACAAACATAAAATCACAGTGTTGAGAGAGCTGCATGACCAAATGGGGCATCAGGGCACAGACAGGACGATATCTTTGATTAGGGATCGCTTCTTTTGGCCATATATGCAGCGTGAAACGGAACAGCATGTGATGAGTTGTATGTGTTTAAAACAAAAGAAACCCAATCGTGAAACTAGAACACCTCTCGTAAGCATCACCTCAACCCACCCATTCGAACTTGTGTCTGTTGACTTCCTCCACCTTGACAAATGTAAAGGTGGCTATGAATATATTTTAGTGATTGTGGATCACTTTACACGCTTTGTGCAGGCGTACCCGACCACATCGAAGTCAGGCAAAGTGGTAGCAGACAAAATATTTAATGATTATGCTCTCAAGTTCGGCTTTCCGATGCGTATTCACCACGATCAAGGAGGTGAGTTCGAAAATCAACTCTTTTCACAACTCAGCAAGTACTGCAGTGTGGCTGGTTCAAGAACAACCCCTTACCACCCACAGGGGAACAGCCAGGTAGAACGTTTTAATCGAACCCTGATACAGATGCTTAAGACCCTAACTGACAAAGATAAGACCAATTGGAAGAACTCTCTGAACAAGCTTATATTTGCGTACAACTGTACACGCACCGAAGTGACAGGGTTTTCCCCATTCTACCTCTTGTATGGCCGCTCTCCGAGATTACCTGTCGACATGTTGTTCAATCTTCTGGGTGAGGCGGATGAAGGCAGTCACCAGAATTATGTGGAACAATGGAGACGTGGAATGCAAGAAGCATACACTATTGCAAGGGAAAATGCTCACAAAGCCGCTCAGAGAAGTAAGAGAACCTATGATGGCAAAGTAAGGAGCACAGTACTGAGTCCTGGCGACCGTGTGTTGGTCCGGAATTTGACTCCACGAGGAGGACCTGGAAAATTGAGAAATTACTGGGAGGACTTAATTCATGTTGTTGTCAAACAAGTGGGTAAAGATGTTCCTATCTATGAACTGAGACCTGAACATGGAAAAGGGAGATCAAGAGTTATGCACAGAAACCTCTTATTACCATGTGATCAATTACCTGTCGAAACTGACGGGCTCTCACCTAAAAAACCAAAAAGAAAATATTCCAGACCAGCTAAAGTAAGGAAAGAGGTGGACGGAGAGGTAGAGGACGATGAGGATGACTATTATTTCATGGACATCCAACTACCACAGGGAGTGGCTGAACGTGAAGATACACCTCAATTTGAAAGGCATGCAGTAGAAACAACAGAGCCCGAAAGGAATGATGACTGGCTCAGTCAGGATACACCAGCCAGTTACTCACCTGGAATAGGGGAGGATTTAGTTGAAACTGAGATGGTCGGGAAGTACCGCAGTTCTCTGGAAGCAGTGATGGAAGTGAAACAGAGCCTTTACCCAAGCGACCACAGAGGGAACGTAGACCACCAAAGACCTTTAGGTATGATAAAATTGGATCCCCCTCTTGTTATAGCCTTACTGCACTACCATTACATACCATGCCTCAAGCGTGGACATATCAATTACAACCTTATCATCAGCCTGTATGCACTGTAAGCTCAATATTCTTTTAACAATTGAATAGACCCTCAATGGCTTGAAACAAAACTGAGAGTTTTCACAAGTACATGAACTACATTTCAGGACTTGAAATTGTACTGAGTTGAGTAGTTTTACAGGACTCTTCCTCAGGGACACAAATTTAGTGCGAGTACATGAACATTTGATACGTATTTGATACGCACCTCCCTGTCTGGGACTCAAAGCAGTTGTGGGTGTTGCTGACATCCAATGCACTGTCTAGTCAGAGACTAAATTAATCCACTACTGGATGAGACAGGCTGAAATTTGTATGCTGACATTGATGTTTGATTGAGGAGACATAGTTGAATGTACCAAAAGAGTTCCAGTCTGTAACCAATATGTATTATGTTGAATTGCACTGATATATTGATGTTTGATTGAGGAGACAAAGTTGAATGTAACAAAAGAGTTCCAGTCTGAAACCACTGTACTGAGTAAGCTTGAGACAGTAGTACTCTATACTGAGATATTGATGTTTAGGACAACATCTGATTTTGGGGGGGAGTAATGTAACGGGTATAACTATTAAGAGAGAATATTATTGTTGTTGCTATTTCATAGTTAATATGTCGTTAGGTCTTGTAGTCTGTTATGATGCAGTACCGACAGACTCCAGCAGAGGGTGGGGCGAGCATAGAGGGTTAATAACAGGCACACGGGTTCCCTTCCCCCACTCATAATACAGAAGTTGAGGGAAACGCAACAAGTGTTCGTGTCTGTCTGTTGAAAATATCTATATGCCCCTTTTTCAGGTAATCCCCTCAATATCTTAATAGTGATGTTCAAATGAGTTTGATTATATACGATGTTCGTATAATTGTTATATGTCCGTATTGTGAAAAAGGGATGAGATTGAGTCGCACATGTCATGCACTGTACTATTAATATATTAAGTGTAAGTGTGTCTAACAAATCGTATGAGGAAAATACAGTATTATGCTGTTTAAGATGAGTTTCCTGTGACGCTATTATCTCTTCACACTTTTTATTCTCATTTTGAGTTTGTATCGTAGATGAGTGAGTGTTAATGGGTCACGTGCTGAATTGTCCATGTTAAATTAGCGCCAGCTTATCACCTCATTAAATTGATAACGTGAAAGTGTTATATTGTGATAACTGAAATCTTATGAGATTGAGATACATTTTAAATACAGAGTATTTGAGTACAGATGACCTGTGAGTACAGGGTATAATGTATAATGTCTTACGTTCATTTTGATTTGAGATAATATGATTTATTTTGCCTTTCTTTATTTTATACAAGTTATTGTGTCACACATACAGATGCAAGCTATCTTGTTTATTGTGTGTACCAGAATAGATATGGTGTTTTATGCCAATTGATGCTCATCTCTTTATTTGTTTTGTCAGCAAGTACAATATGGGTAATTTTGTGTATAAATAGAAGGCAATGATGTTATATGCAAGTTGGTATGCATTTCTTGGTTATTCTGTAAAAATTGAATGGTTCTTTTACACTCATAATACAGAAGTTGAGGGAAACGCAAACAAGTGTTCGTGTCTGTCTGTTGAAAATATCTATATGCCCCTTTTTCAGGGAGACAACACTTTCGTAGAAAGGGACCTGATATTAAATAAGCCAAGCTTTATCATTTGTTTAACCGTATTACATGTTTTTTTTATTTGTTGAACATCAATTAAAATTGTTACGTTTTTTGATTTCTAGTTCGGTGGAACCGACACCGTCTCTATATAGTGTGATATCTAGGTGAAAGAGTTTCTATGTGTTGAGAATTAACTGATTTCTGTGACGTGAAGCGGCTAGCAGATGGTCGGTTTAGCCAGTCTGTCTGCTTCCTGACCTGTGCCCCAGTTAGTCAAGTGCAAACTCTAAAACTGTGTGCCATGTTTCTAGAGAGAAGAGCGGCACCACCTCAGGAGGGATGAAGACCATCTCTTTTTTCAACAGGTTTAGGTCTGCCCCAAAAACCCGTCCAATTGTCTATGAAACCTATGTAATTCTGCGGGCACCACTTAGACATCCAACCATTGATTGACGACCGTCTGCTATGTATTTCATAACCACGGTAAGCTGGGAGGGGACCATCGCCAATCACTATCGCCAATGCCTGCCAGAAGTTGCATGCTAAATATCTGAGCTTTCATGCGATTCCAATCACGCCTGTTTGCAACGGAAACTACATCGGCGATGACCTACAGCCAATGAGAGACCAAGATACAGGGCAGACAGAGGGAAGTTCGGGGAGGAGTTATAGACCAGAATATCAGTATTTTAATATATATATGAACAATTATATCATACAGAACCAAGCACAAACATTTGCTTGACCCGCCACAACATCAGCATAACAGTTACTGCAAAATTATTTAACTCTCTTTGCAGAACACCCAATCTCTGTTCCCTTCATCTCCCTCCTGCATAATTTGTTTTTCTTTTTCTCCTTGTAGCTGTAAATCAGCTCACAGACAATTTGCGGGCTATATATATATATTTTTAATAATTACAGTCTTGCTTGCGAGAACTCCGGTCTGATGCACGCGGGTTCTCGCGTTATTTCCTTATCACTTCTCGCGTGTGTTTTGTTGTGAAACAGTTTGCGGACCAGACAGAGCTGTCGGCGATTCTTCCTATTGTGAAGTCATGCAGTGTGAAACCCCCTGTTGCCGATCCATCGTGCAATGTGAACACAACAGCAACTGAATGCTACCTTGATAGTCAAGCCGTGTAACACCAGCGCTCCGACTAGTTTTGCAAGTCGTAGCATGTGAACTCGGCATTAGTAGACTTCAGTTGAGTAACAATCCAAGGCAAATATCTGGATGGTTTTAGACGAGATTAGACAAACTGTGTTTGTGTGAATCAGAGACCCTGGGATCATGATTAGATGGTGACAGTGAGCAGGTGAGCAGCAGGAGGGATGATGGGAAATAATTCAACTACTGGTACAGAACTGGTGAACTTACAGTAATTGGGGCGTTCCAAACTCGGGCATGGAGGGCCGGTGTCCTACAGAGTTTAGCTCCAACCATAATTAAACACACCTGAACCAGCTAATCAAGCTCTTACTAGGCATAGAAACTTCTAGTCAGGTGTGTTGAGGCAAGTTGAGCTAAACTCTGCAAGACCGAGTTTGGACAGCCCTGGATTAAAGGATCTCTGTCCTCCAGTGTGGTGTGCCCCGTTTGAGCTTGACTTCTCTCCAGCAACAGATTTTGAGCTTTCTTTAATATTTTATCTTTTGTTGTTTTCTTTTGTCTTCCCTTTTTTGGTTTATCTTTAGTTTAATTTACTTCAATAAATGTTTATTTTGAGTTAATTTACTTTGCATGTGGCCTCCCCATTTATGTTACGCTGCCCTGAGCCTGGTAGTTTGTAGCATTTGGGGGCTCGTCCTTGAGTAACTGGAAGGAATGACCAGTATTTTGGATCATTATTGATTGGGTAGATCCCAAAGTTTTGAGGAGAGCCGTGCAAATTTATATTACTTTTGGGAAGGGTAATGTTTTGTTAATTTGGAAGTTCATTTTTTCTGATGTTGGAGAGGAAACATTAAGTAAGCAAATATAGATTTGCTAGAGTTTGCTGTCATTGTTTAATTCGGGGTAAGTATGGCATTGTGTTGCATTTGTTTGATTGAAAGAAATTAGCGTTGTGCAGTTTAGACCGCTAGAGCTTCGTGTCAGCCCCGTGTTAGGTATAGAGCGATTAATGCTGTTTGTTATTTTAGATTTTTGTTTTAGTTTTTTTGTGTTTGGTGTGTCGGACGCCGGTAGACTTTCTTGTGGTGGCAGTTGAGCTGCATGTGGGTGCACCAAAGAGGTTAGGGTTGAGTTAATTTAATTTTATGGGGTAACTCTTAAAACTTTTTTTTATTATTATTATCCTTTACGATTTGGAACCTCTGCCAGTATCCCGTTAATCAAACACAAGATCAGGAAGATATGGTGATTTGATTTTATATAATTAGTTCCTTGTTTTTTTGGTCGAATTCGCAAAAAATTATAATGGATAATCTGGAGGATTTTTTAGCTGCTCCTACGGAGGAAAAACTTGACGGTCTCACAAAAGATCAGTTGCGTAATGCGAGTGAACATTTTGGTATTGAATTGGCTTTACCTAAAACAGCTCATTAAAGGGGTCATATGATGTTTGCTAAAAAGAACATTTTCTTTTATGTATTTGGTGTAATGAAATGTGTTTTTATGCGGTTTAAGGTTAAAAAACACCTTATTTTCCAAATACATGTACATTATTGTTTCTCCTCTATGCCCCGCTTTCTGAAACGTGTTGATTTTTACAAAGCTCATTGGTCTGAAAAGCAAGGTGTGCTGTGATTGGCCTGCTATCCAGTGCGTTATGATTGGCCGAATACCTCAAGTGTGTGACGGAAATGTTACGCCCCTACCATACTGTGATGCCATGTCCCAGAGCGACGAGACAAAAACAATAAAACCCATTACAACGAGGCAGTCGTTCATCCCGTGGGGGACAATTATGGATTAAATGCTTTACTTTCTTTTTTACGCGTTGCAATTGCATCACACTGCGTAACATAAAACCATGTCTACATTTGTGATCGGAGAAATGACAAACAACAAGCCCTACTCTACATTGCCCAAAGAACTCGCTTTAAATATAAAAACTCTTTAAATATAAAAAACATACTTACAGTTTCTGAGTCAGAACAGCCGGCATTGTAGTCACTCTACCAGGATCAGGAAACAGTCCTCCATAGAATGTGCAGCACACATCTGAATATTTTGTTCTGGAACAGTGTTGTAAATACACTTAACCACTGATTTCTAGCCGGAAGGCCAAACAAAGTAGTTTCGCATTCACAACGAAACACAGCATCACACAAGGTGGCCTAGAGTAAGGAACGACCGGAGGGCTTGAGTGAGCAAAGGCGGCGGGCGGATTCGACGAAGGAGCATCCGTATGGACCTTGCTGCAACCACGGTGGACTCCGCTTCGGGCTGGACTCCGCTTCGTCCACGTGAAAGCCGATCCGGTGATTCCGACTCGCAAAGTTTTTGTAGTTTCGAAACACGCAACACACAGTGCTGTAGCTTCTGACCAATCAGACACACAATATATATTTTGTTAGTTATATTTACAACTACTCGGAACACTCCTCAGTTAATAACCATATGAGGGCTCTATGACCCTCCCCCAATGCATCTTACACCTCAGAAAGGCATAACCGGCCCGCATGATTCCATGGCAACCAATGCGGTATCACGGTTTATTGCCCAAGAATGCGGGTAGAGAACTCACATCCCCATTTTCCTCACCAAGAAGACACATAATGCCAGCAAATGGGCACTTCTCTAATTAATTCATAGGAAAACCTTTCTTTGAATGAACACGCATATCCTTCAGGTCATTGTGTATACCATTACTGTTCTTGTATATTGTCTGTTGAAGTGTATGCTGTTTTATGCATGTTATGATAGACCACTAGTTAATATAACCTCACCTATATCATGTTTTGTCTCTATGACTTCAAATTCATCTTCGGATGCTCTATTGCGAGTGCATTACATGCTGATCTCTATGCAACATCATTAGTGTTCTAAGAATCTTTACATTGTGCATCAACCCCAAAGCGAATTATACATTTCAAATTCCCTGCCCTCATACAAAGGGGCACAAAACCTCCATAATTGCAACCTGCTGCTTGGAATTTCTGCCTTTCTCATTGAACAAGCCCATCTTGAGAGGCGTGAATCTTCTCAGACCTTAAAGGCCTCACATCAGTGACCCGCCTTCAGTCTGTGGTTCTGTTAGATTCTGAGAAGATGGAGATGTGAGCTAGACTTCTAAGGACACCCTAAGTCTGCGCCAGGCCTCGGGCCTTGACTTTCCATTCACCAAGATCATATGACTCAAACTGGTTCTTTTTCATCAACCAACTTCAGCAAAGACCAACTTGAGCCTTCAGATTGCATCAGGAATCTCTCTCAGCTCTTTCAGACAGACTTGCAAGTATCAAACTTAGTCGTTTTAATTTATGCATTAAGTATCAGTTACACTTTTTTACAAAGGTGTGTTTGAACTAAGAAACTGATGTTTCCTTCAGGCTGTAGATCTGCTGAATATCCAATGATACCATAGCTTCATGTTTTATTTCTCTTCTCTTTAATTCTCTTTTTCTCTTCGCTTACTGCTTAAGCTTTAATCCTTTCCTATACCAACTGTATGCATGTGTATGTAGTATGTTAGACTAGTTTAAGTGTTTATGTAGTTAATAAAGTCTTGCTTGTATCACACTTGAGGTTGTTCATTGTTTGCTCATAACCGCAGTCCCTAATCATGCAGATTTCTGCTACATGCTCTGTGTAGTATTGTACAGTAAGAAAGTTATTTCCCTTAACCAGGAGTAACGTTCTTAGAATTAATAGACAGTTGACCCTGAGAGGTCAAGTAAATACTTACAGTGGATCTAAATATTTATAATGAATTATAACTAGTTATGATTAATTATCCATATTTCCCCTTTGAGCTGATTTGCTACAGAATGGTGGAGGACGCGAGGCATGATAAAACAAAGGTAATGAGTTTAAAACACTGTCAACCTAAAAGTGTGTGCTTGATAGTCCAGTATAATTAGATTGATGCAATTCATCTACACTTTGACTGTATATATACAAGCCTAGCAACCTGGTGGTCATTACTGTGTTTCACTCGCTGAGTGAAACTAAAGGTGTAATACTGTACTTCAGTATTCATGTGTGAGGCACACATAACTACATATATGCTTAAACCGGCTTTAACTTACAGTAAACCTGTTTTGTTATTCTTTAAACAAGTGCAAGAAGTTTATTGTTAAACTAGAGAAGCACTCACAGAAGTGCTTATTTAATGCAACAAGTCTTGAAGGACTGAAAGCACCACGTTTTAAAACGTGGCCTCGGCATGGGAGCTGAACACGCAGCAGCTGTGACCAGCCATGGGGTGTTGCCCAACACAATTCTTACAGTTAATCACTAGTGCTACTGATTGTTCCTAATACCAGATTGATTACCCTGTTTTAATAATAGAAGTTAGCTAATTTTAAATCCATTTACATGTATGGGCATTTTTGTTTTGATGTTCTCTCTGAACCTCAAAAGGAACCAGAGACACTTCTATTTTTTATTTTGTTTTATTTCAACATGTGCTCTAATTTTATGACCCTGTTACACAAGTCATCTAGACAAATACTAGGGCATAACTATAGTCCTGGGCACCAAGTAATAAGCATAATCTGAATAGGAATGCTCTCTGTGATGAGTGGGACGGGGCCGAGAGCCATGGGAACGGAGCGAGGCCGGTGGAGTAATTGATAATGCGCGAACCTGCGCCACTCACCGTTCTCGAGTCTCACGGAGGAGCTCCGGAAGGATAAAGAGGAGTGACGACAGTGAAAGACGAGAAAGGACCAGGCCTGGAGTTTATTTTGTGTTTTTTCCCATTTTTTCCCACCTCCTTCTTCCCGTGGCTACAAATGTTTGTTACATTGGTGCCGAAAATGGGAAGAAGGAGGCGGGAACCGGCGAACATTTAAACAAAACTTTGATCAAATAAACAAACACAAAATGAAATTAAAGCGGCAGCCCCTCGCGGATGACTGCCGCACACAAAACACAAAATAAAGTCCAGGCCTGGTCCGCTCTCGTCTTTCACTGTCGTCACTCCTCTTTATTCTTCCGGAGCTCCTCCATGAGACTCGAGACCAGTGAGTGGCGCAAGTGTCGCGCATTATCAATTACTCCACCGGCCTCGCTTCATTCCCATGGCTCTCGGCCCCGCCCCACTCATCACACTCTCCATCTTCCTTCTCCCTCTTCTACTTCACTTCCTCAGAAGTTAAGCCTGTTGTGAAACATCAGTAAGTTCTGAGTGATAATTTGACAATAAGAGCAGTCTTAAGTCATCAATCAAAACTCTGTTTACGCCCTTTTCAGCAAACATATGCTGACCCAAACCTATCTTAGCATTCTGTCATCCACAGCTAAGATAATAACCTAATACTTCAGCTAACCACACCTGGCAAAACCTAGCTGCAAAACCTAGCTCCACACTGTTTGATCTTGTATTAGTCTCTAGCCCTTACTCTCAACTCGAGTTTGTCAAAATTTTGCAGATGCTCAGTCTAACTGCCCAGACGACAGACCAAAAGGACTGGCCAGGCATTGTGAGGAACACCCTTCTACCCAGGGCTGCCGACTACCTGCTGCACCAGAGCCGAAAGCAACTGGACACTGAGGGAAGAGTACTACTGACTCATGACTCAAGCGAGAGTTATGGCTGCAAAGAGCTCACCAAGATCATCATCTTCCTGGCCCACAACCTCATGGGTCTGAAACAGGAGGTAAATTATCTCAAGCAACAGATCACGGCAGTATCCCACAAGGACCCCAGCAGAATGGAGTTACAGGAGGAAATCAATAGACTTCAAAAGGCTCTGACAGCTGCTGAACAGCAAGAGCACCTGGAAAAGGTAGCCAGAAAGGACCTGGAAAGGAAAATTTCCCTCAAAAAATTACTATTAAAGCAGCAAATTCTGAGCTCTTAGACAAAGTTGCCAGAATTGAGACTCTGATCCAGCAGCTGAACAACACTCAAGACAAACTTGACATGGTCCAAAGAGAACTCAGGTACTCTTATAGGCTGCAAAAGTAACCACAGTGGGAGAGACACCCTACTCCCTCACCCTCACTCAGCAGTGCAAACTCCCTCAGGCTTGCACCAAACTATGAGGGAGGAGCCAGCACTTTCTGCTTAACAACTCAGCAGACAGAAAAAAAAAAAAAACCATAATACCTCCAACACCCAGATGGAGGGTGTCCCTCCCCAAGCATCCTGCATCGTGCCTATGTGACCCCCAGAGAACTCGACAAGCTAGCCAGAAACATCCCAGCAGTGCACTGTTGGAGAAGAACAGACGTTTTAAACACTCGTCTGCAATTCAATCTTATGTGTCTGTCTCATAAGTTTAGTAACTTCTTATACATGCGCACACCAGTTTCTGATCAAAATCAGATAAAACTATTTAAATCGTATGATAAGAACCTAACCTGATTTTAGCGAAGAAATCCTAATTTCTGTTGTTAGTAGAGGGTACGCCTTTTCTGACGAAGGAATCTCAGATTAGCAACCCCATATAAATGGTACCAGAATAAATCGGTCTGATCTTGGGCGAAGAAATCCCCTTTTTCAGCACTGTTGTAGGTGATCTGAGCGATGCTCCTCATTTCACTGATTTAAGGTCTTATTATGTGTTACGTATCATTGTATTCATATTGATCCGCTCATGTGAAACATTTACGTCAAATGAATGGTTTTATTCTAGCGTAGCTAACTATGAGTTCACCATTGCCTGTGAAGTGAATGTGATGTTTTGATTTGTGAATTAAGTTGTATGCGACATGCATGATTTTCCCATGCATGTTCACAGCAGTGCAAGTTCTGCTCCACTTGCACCTGATGTGAGCTTGCATTGGTCTCCTAGCAACACGTGACCCCGGAAGTGTGAGCAGACTCTTCCGGTTAATCTGACAACAGCACCCACTTCACAGACCTTTGTGTAAACAAAGAACTGCGTGTAGCCAATGCTAACTCTTTAGCAGCCACACAGGCATTTAAGCTAAGCCCTTTACCTCAACTGCTAGCTGTTAGCATCTGACTAATACTTAGTTAGGTGTGTGTAAAGTGTAACTTTCAAACCACTCCTCTCTCTCTCTCTCTCACCTGTTTTCACTTCCGGTTTAATGCTATCTATCATCGCCCTTCTCTTGGTTCAGTTAGGTCTTCGCTGTTCCCCACATACTTTGGTTTTATTTGTGTTATTTTTGTTTTGACTTTATTCTACCTCTCTTTTATTTTATTTTTATTAATTTACCTTTGTTTAGCTTGAATGTACCAATTCAGCTAAGTTGATTTTAATAAAGCGGAGACGATTGAATCGATTTATCTTGTTCCTTTTAGGTTTTCCACCACTATAGACCTTTTGTTTTACTTTACCTTATTTTAGTTTATTTGACCATCATCATCTTCCCTCTTTGTATAGGATTGCAGTAGTTTTAGCAACTGATGTTTCCTTAATGAGTTATACAGGTTATTAGTAGCCTAATCCCTGTTTCCTCTCTACTCCTCCTCACTCCTCAGTGCCAGGCCTAGTACATTGAAGTGCAGTTACTGTTCAACACCATGTAGGCCCAGATAGAACTAGGAACACTTCTCATTGTTTCTTTTTCTGTTGACCTCGAGGTATTTGGTGTGTCCCTGCTAGCTTAGCTAACAGTCTAACCCTAGGTTTATGAGTCTATTGCAGCATCACCCACAAGTGACACCTGCTTAGCCATATCTCCTAGCAAAAAAACTAATTAGGTAAAATCCTCCTTCCTTTTCCTTTTTGATTTCATCTTATTGTTTTATTTCAGTTTTGTTTTATTTGTTACCCTCGTAGTGACATTTGAGAATAACCATCAATGTTTTGAGTAATAGTTTGATGACATGTACTAGCCCAGTCATTAGTCTACGCTGCTTGCAGCCATTAACAAAGATACTCAAAGTCCTTCGTTCTTTTCACCAACACTAAATTGTAGCACCCTGCCTCACTAGCTGCCTCACATCAGCTATTCTCACCTTACACGGCCTACGCAGCCGTTCCCCATACAGATAGCTTAACACCTTTGTACGTACTTGCATTTGCCTTCTGCCTCTCTCTCTCTCTGGTGTTCCCACAAGTGTGCCAGTATGTCGCAGACATTCCACAGACATCCAGCCCTGCCAGCTCACCAGGACCACTTGGAAACCCAGCAGAGCACTGTGATGGACATCCTTCAGCCCAAAGCAGCCAAAGACCTGCAATGGCAGAGAAAGGAACAGCGAGACTGCGACACAAGTGAACAACCCAACACCCTGCCTGACACACCAGGACCTGCCAGCATCATCCTCTCCTCTGCCCACAGCCTCACGGGCCTCAGACAGGAGGTAAATGAACTGAACCTGCAAGTCACAGAGTTCTTCAGGGAACTGACACCTGCTTAACGAGAGAAAGCATAGAACAGATGCAAGGAACCTTACAGAATGCTGCAACAGAAGGAAATCACCAGTCTTCAGGAGGCGCTAACAGCTGCTGGACACCGAGCGCAGCTGGAAAAAGCCATCAGACAGGACTTGGAAAGAGAACTGTTTCACACAAAGTCACTGTTAAAAACAGCGTATGTGAAACTTAATGAGAGAGACACTAGAGATAAGGCCTTAGAAGGCCATCGGCATGGAGTCAGAGCTGAGGTCCAAACCCTGACTCGGCAATTGAAGAGGAGCTTGACATGGTTCAAAAAGAATTGAAACAGTCCTACCGACTGCGCATGGACTCAAGTAAAAGACACCCTGCTGCATGTCACACAGCCAGCAGTGCAAACTCCCTCACCCCTGTACGCACTACAATGGAGCAAAAGCCTTCTGCTTGACACTTCACAAGTCAGCTTCCTGAAAACCTCTGCAGCTGCAGAAGGAAAAGTTTAATTCAGGCGAACCGAAAAAACGCATGTGAATGCCACCTGCAAGCAACCCGAGCTGAAATCCAAATCCTTGCTCAGCAGCGAGATTCCTGAACATTAAAGTGAACTGATCTGAGAGTGTCCTCACCAGCCCTCATCATCCAAGGTACCCTTGCTGCCTCCAGGCAAGGACCTTCTGCACCTACTCCAGGGCCACATCTGGCTTCAAGGCTGTCGAAACAGATTCCTGCACCTTTCCCCACTGCATTGTTACCAGCACAACCAGTGGATGAAGTCACCGCTACCGGACTGCTCACTCGACCACAGAGAACATAACGGTCACTTATCGAAACCTCTTCCAGAGACCTTGGCATTTTTGTGTATTATTAGTATATGATTTTTCTAATTTACATTACATATCATATAGCTGATTGCAGTTTATGGAAATCTTTAATGTATTTGTTTGATGCATAATATGGTTCTTCACCTTATTTCTTTCAGAGTAGCAACAGTTTACCTTTCCAGATAATGTAGCTCTGACATTGCAACACCCAACATAATCACTTGCATTTCATGCATCTTATGCGCTTTATTCCTATTTCATTTATGGCATTCATTTAGTAGTTGTTCATTACTCTTATCTATCTTTTGTTAATAAAATCTATTTATTAGGCCCAAGCAGAAAGGCGCAGGGCCCTACTGTTTTGTCTAAGATTATTATTATTATTCTTATTATTTTTTTTTTATTCGACTATCCAGGCTTTTTGGGGGCCAGAACATGCTCCAAAACTCTACTCTTGAAATTGGTAACACATTGTAATATGCGGGTTCATTAGGACGCCGCAGAGCGGGGACGCCGGGCCGCCCCCTGGAACCACAGTCAGAAATCTTGATATATATCTCACACAGCTTGCACTATTCTAATGAAACTCGTACAGTCAAGCTTATAGATCTCATTGAGGCCAAACAACTTTTGCGCTGCAACATAGCTCGGCCCAACATGAAGTTGGCTATTCAGGGCTATTAAAAAGGGGCATGCTCTTGAATTTGATATATCTTTCTCTGATAATTTCCCACCTATTGTCATCACCAAAGCTGACATGATCTCAAGACATTGGGATTCTAATGCAAGGGAGTTTTGATATCTCGAATGTTGCCCAGCGGCGAGGCATGAGTTATGGCGAGTAAATGAGAAACAGGAGTGTCTAATTAACAGCCACATCCATTGTCTGATTTTTCTCAAACCTGCGAGAATGTGTTTGTTTAGATGCGATCGTCATAGATGTAACTATTAGGAATAGAGTCAAAGTTATAGTGCCACCAACTGGCAGCAGGAAGTTTGTCCCTTTTAAAATGCTTTTAAATCAGCCTCTTATTTTTACCTGATTTGTTTCAAACTTCATCAGAATGATGTCAAAACATGGCCGATGTAAAACTGTTGAGGAGATATTGATATCTAAAATTTTGATGCCATGGCAACATGTCAAACTTGAATATTATTTTCTGGTGATTTTGATTCGGATAACATTCTTAGAATTTCATTAAACTCAACACTCATATCAGTATTAATGATAGATAGACACTGCCAAAAGCTCATAAAAGGGTGTGGAAAAGGCACTTTATAGCGCCACCTTTTGACAAAACTTGTGTGGTTAGTTTTAGCTACAGTCACCAATCTTGGTACCTATATTGATCTCATCAAGCGGACAACTTTCTAATTTACAGTAATAAGCTACGACCAACAGGAAGTCAGCTATTTTGATTTGAATGTGGATTTTTGGAAAAATATGGCAGTGAATTAATGCATACTCCTCAGAGGAGAAATATACTGTACACACCAAACTTTTCCTACATGATGCCAAAACATTGAGGAACTTATATTGCGGACGGATTTTGGATAACTTGAACGGTTTTGCCGTGGTGATTTATTAAAATAACAGTAAAAAAGGGAACAGTAATTGTCTTATGTAATTAAAAGTCATTTTCCAAACTCTTCAAAACTTTTTACTTATAGAGAACAAGTCATTCTGAGGAAACTTGCTTAGTTTAAAAAATGCATCCTGCTCAGAGGCCACAAAAAAATTTAAATTATCACTCATTATTGGTGTCCGGTGAAGACCGTAATGCCAAGGATGAACACGAGACGAAGCCATAGGATTAAAAATCTTTTAACCTTAATCCTGATCAGCTAATTAGCTGTGTATCAGAATGAAAACAAATGCACAGAATCAGTTGAAATGTTACGTCCGTTCTGTACTCTCAGTATACTTCTAAATTATTATTGTAGAAATGCTTTTAGAGCATTAAAATCATTTTAAAAAATCTTTAAAGAAAAAATCATTACAAAAAAATTACTTTTATTTATCCTACCTCTCTCACTGATAGGATAAAAAAAATATTTTAAATCTGACCCTTTACAGCTCAGTTCAATTAATTAGAATAATATATATATAAAGTAAAATAAGTTAATGATGTATTGCTGGTAACTATTATTTTATAATAATTTTCAAAACTGCTTATAGATATTAAAATCATTTTATAAAATGTTATAGATCATCAAAAGGTGGGGGGGGGGTTTTGGGGTTTGGTGGGGGGGGTTTTGGTAACACTTTACAGTAAGGTTCAATTTGTTAACATTAATTAATGCATTAACTAACATGAACTGGCAATGAACAATATATTTTTAGATTACTTAATCTTTTTAATGTTAGTTTTAAATAATATTTGAATATTTTTCAAATATTCATGTTCATGTTAATTCACAGTACATAAACTAATGTTAAAATACAACTTTAAATTTTAATAATGTATTAAAACATTTTAACTTAACATTAATTAACATTAATAAATGCTATATAATTGTTGTTCATGTTAACTAATAGTTAAAATGTATAGTTTTGTAACATTAATGAATTCACAGCTAACATAAACTAAGTATGAACAATATTTTTTTGCTGTATTTATTTGTGTTAGTAAAAAAAAATGTCATCTTAGTTCATGGTACAGTAACCGATGTGTATTTACTATAAATTTTAATTAATAATGTAGTAGTCAATTTTGAATATGATAATAACTGAGATTCATTAATGCTATATAAATATTGTTCATGTTAACATAGTTATATAATGTAAAAAATTATGACATGTGACATGACATTCATCTGAATTGACATAATCTCATGGATGTAACACTAAAACAGTTCAGCTCACAGATAAAGACTAAGCTGTAATGCAGGCAAAAATATTTCACAAATGCTTATAGATCAATCAAATCGTTTAAAATGCTTATGAATCATTAAAGATTTTGCTAACACTTTACTATATCTAATGTGTTAACATTAACAACAGTAAATGCATTAAATAACATGAAATAACAATGAAAAATACTTATAAGACATTTATTAATGTTTTTTTATGTTTAGTTAATCAAACGTTCATGTTAATCTCACAGTGGCATTAACTAAATGTTAACAGATAAAACTTTAATTTGTAATAATGGTTCATTTTAACTTAATATTAACTAATATTAATAAATGCTATATAATTATTGTTCATGTTAATTAATACAGTTAATGTTTATAAATGAAACGTTATGTAAAGTGTTACCAAACTTGTATATATTGTTCTCTCTGTGTGTGTCTGAGTTTCACAGTCTTGGTAGTTTGGATTAATACTTTCATTGCTGTATCCCGTAACCTGCAGGAGGGTTACTGTAAATGCATGTGCCTGCTGTGCACCGTTCTCCTGCTGCCACCAGGGTGGCGTTTGCACTGATAGCTTGGGCCCGCCATCGCTGCTTGCAGCTATATTTACACTTGTGTCTTCCTTGTGTTGATGATACAGAAAGAGGTTCTACAAGTTAGAGATCCCACCAATCTGTCTTATGTAATGTACTCATAACCACACCTTAATTGACACGTGATCCAAATATCATAACGTCATTTACCCATCACTACACTATTTCGCCTCACTAGGTTGGCGAAAGCAAAATTCACTACACCAGCGACTTAAGACTGGTTTTGTGGTCCAGGGTCGCATATTGTGAAGTTCTCAAAACAGATGATACAATTTAAAGGGGGTTCTGAAATAAACTACAGAGGTTTAAATTGCAGGATCGAATGCCATTATCCCAGCCATTTACTCACCATTGTTCAAATGTGGGATTTACAGATGTAAGTCAGTGGCTGTGAGACTGTGAGTCAGAGGATTTTAAAAATACATATGACTTTAGAATTGCTTTGACATTTGGTGGAGTCTGCCATCTGGATATTTGCGCTCCACCCAACTGTTTTTTTTTAATTATATGATTTAGAGAGCAAACAAACTTCTGAATTCAGTAACTGTAATTCTATACTGATTTTACATTCAATTTGTTCTGGATGCATTACATGAGAATTTCAGAACACTAAAATAGTACTTTTTTGTAAACATTGTTCACATTGTGGTAAAATTAACAAAGAAAATGCCCCACTTAAAATTGTGAAACACTCATTTTAGTTTCTGGCTGTCTGGAGTTCTTTACTGGTTGTACCATGGAAAGATACCAAACATTCCATCCTACATGGAAGCAAATCAACATCCAAGGCCACAACTTTGAAATGGAGGAAAACTTGTTGCAAAGATAAAAATAAATACGTCATATTCACAAACTGAACTTAAAATATATTACATTTGACTGTTATGTACAGGCTATGGAATTACTCTGCAAAAGTATAACTCTATTAAAACTGATATTATATCCGCTTACATATTATAATCTCTGATTTCATTGACTTACCAATACTGATATTTAATTTAACAATGGAGTTTTGTTTGTAAAGAGTTTTAATCACTCCACTTGTCTATGTTTATGCCTTATGCAAATTTTAGGTTGAAGTTTGGTGAACTATGACATGCCAACTCACAGCATTGACCAATAGAAGTTTCTAAATTTGGCAGTGATCTTTGTGTGAATGATGCTTTTTCAAAGCTACACTAAACAAGGAATGAGTCACTCATTTAAGCTGTGTTTTCTTTATAACCACACTGTTCAGGTAAATAAAGTGCTGCTTAATAAAGGGTGTTTTTAAAGTGTTCACACATGCTTCATATCTTGTCCCACCTTTTTACCCAGAGAATTTCACAGTGCAGATATACATGTGCCCTAAAATGTAAATTACTTGATACAAAAATGCAATATTGCAAGCAGCAGTGCTGTTGTACTAAATCAGCACATCTGCCATATGCACAAGGCCACAGATAATCACAACTATAAGATCTAAGAGCTAGATGTCACACTGCAGTTAATATTTCTCAGAGTAGTTTTATTGCCTGAACAGTCACTTCCTGTAAAGACACAGATTATAAGTCTATAGTTTGTAAACTAGGTGTTCAAAAACATGCAAATCACTGATTGAGAAAACCCATTAGCGTAACTGAACTTCTGACTCAAAATCTTACTCTTACTAAGAAACAGCTCATGTGAAAACTTTCCCATCTGGCAACTAGCCTGAGACTGCCCTGTACTGTACTTGAATGGATATGGTCCTTTCTGTAGGCTTGCATTTGACATATACAATATTATGCTCTACAAACACAGAATAATAAAAGACATGCATTCTTATTCCTATACTGTTGTGTATTTTCTTTTTCTGATTTTTATTTTTTTCATGTATTAAAAAACATTTGAATTCTAAACTTGGAGTGGGTTGTGTACCTTTAGTCAGGATTATCCAATGAAGAGTACACAGTGCAAAGCCATACTCTGATACACATTAGTTTCAGGGTCCTGTGAAACAAGGGATCAGCTTGTGAATGCAAAAGTCCTTGTGTTGACCTGGGTTCTCTTCAGACTTAAAATATAACAGCAGCATAAAATATAACAACATAAAATATAACACATATAATTACATAGGCCTTAATACGTAAAGACATAAATCCAATCCTAATATAATCCTAATTTAATGGCATAGTGGCTGGATGCTGTAAAAATGTGTAAATGAAGGCATTTGGAGATGAATAGTTGAAAACCTACTTTTGACCAATAGGTGGCGGTGACACCAAATGTATCTAGTCCAGTCAGTGTTCGGTGTCAGTGATGAATACCGAGTTTAATGTCAATATTTCAAAGCTTTGCAGAGATATGGCCTCTGGATTTTGGCATCATGTCAACAGTTTTGTTGATGTGGTAAAAGATAACAGTTTGGAATATTAACATGAAATCCATTTTTTGCCAGCATGGTCTGAAGATGATCAGAGGATAATTTGGTAAAAAAAAATCAGATAATCAGTCAAGAGAGAGATTGAAAAGTAATTTTTCAAATTAAATTAAAATGTGGACAAAAAGTTTGGCATACTATTGGCAGACTGGGGGTCAACATTCTGGAGCCATAACCGACGAATTTAAGCCTGCCATTTTGCTGCTGGTATAGTACAGCTCCAAGTCCTTGTTCAGAGAAGTCTGTGTGGATCACGAATGGGTGTTGGGGGAAGCTAGTACAGGGGGGCTGATTATGGGTCTCTCTAACACACTTTGGTGCACACACTTGGTTCACACTTGGCATGTGATTCTAACTGATTTACCCTTTTTTTCAGCTTTACCTATGAGGAAAGATGCTTGAATAGTTAATTTTGGATTGTCATTTCTTGTTTGGTTCACTGTCAACTCTATCCATCACTTGAAAGGGAGTGGATCCCTGCATTTAGGACAGACCCATTTCCATTTTCAATGCAGCTGAGAATTGGTAACTGTGCAATGACTTTCAGTCATCTTTGACCTTGCCAGTGATTTTGTTAGGGCTTCAGTTTGTGTTCTCAGTTTGGTCACTTTGACTGGTGTAACCTTCTCCCTTCTCTTGACCGGACTCACATTGGGCACTGAGGGCATTTGGAGTGGGAGCTCTCTGGTGGGAGCTCGGTCCAAACCGATGTTGTCTTTAGCTTGCTGGCCTCAACTGTCACCAAAAGTCTAATAAGCGGGGGTTTCAATTCAGTGTATTGTGCTCATTTTCAACCCAATTGTACACACTACCATCTGATGGTACTCTGCCTGTGGTGTCTGATAATCAATGGTATGTGCATGTTGTGTCAAAGTTTGTTGTGGTGCAATAAGCAAGTCAGTGTCAGGCAAAACAGTTTTTACATTGCATTTCTGGTTTATCACATCAACTTTGTCTTTCAACAGTAACAATAAAGGAAAACCTCCATCTTCAAACTCAGAGAGAGAATCACTGGTCATGAAATCAACAATGTAATCAAAACAACATTCCTCATTAGTCATGTCCAACACATCTTCCTGGATCTGCAGCAGATTCCAGATGATAACCTGTTCATCAAGAGTAAATTGATGAAGTATTTTCTTGATTTCTTTTCTGTAATCTATTTTGCCAATGACTCTTGTGATCCTGATTGGGTTCACATACCATGCTGCGCTGTTCCTCTCTCAGCCTACCTCGGTCCCCTGCTGTGATTCTCCCGCTGATCACCCGTCACTCGGTCATTCCGTGAATCATTTACATCTGATCTATGTACCAGCAGGTGCCACCAGATCCTGGATGAGCCCCCAAAATCTGTAGGACATCTGACATCTTGCTGGCAGTATCGGAGTTAAAAACCTAGTTAACAAAACTGTCAAATTTATGATGTGTTAATGGCTTTATTAATATAACTATGATGTCTTGTTCAACCTTCATGAATATCTCTATTCAGCATTCTTGAAATCTGTGATTCAGGAATATCAATAAAACATATTTCCTGCATAACCAAATCATTGTTTTGCATCTTTCATTTTGCTTTCACTTCTTTATTACTTGGATCAATTTTATACTTCGTCCCCATAAACTAACATTGCAATACAGGGCCGGGAAATCTCACACTCATCCAGGGCACACAGAAAAAAAGGGACCAAAATTGTACCTTTTGGGTTACAACAGCTTGTCACTGGAGCAGTACTCTTAAAAGGACATCTTTGTATCTTTTTTTACCCCTAATAGGAACATATTAGTACCTTAGAGTAGTAATTTGTACCCATAAGGTACTAATATGTAGGCCTACCTATTAGGGGTAAAAAAGGAACAAAGATGTCCTTTTAAGGGTACTGTTCCAGTGACAAGCTGTTGTACTCCAAAAGGTGCGATTTTGGCGCCTTATTTCTGTATATAGCCTATACATTCACAACAATTTCTGAAACCACAGACAACCCTATTATTTGTATGGCCATCACATAAAAAGGTCTAAATCCTTAGTCTGGGACCGTGGGAAATAATTAAAGGCTCTCTCTTGCACTGCACCTTCACTCCCTTTGTCTTTCATTTTTCCCCCATATCTCTCCCACCCCCCCCCCCCCCCTTTCTTATCTGTCACTTCTTCACCAGCAGGTCTACTGTTATGAACAGAACTGTGTCCACCTTGTTGAAAACAACCCCCTCATTTCAATTTGTTAGCACAGAATGTTATTTATCTTAAAATGCTCAAATACACTAGATTGACAACATATAGTTTTGGCATGAAACTCTAGATGGCTCAGTCCGATAGGTCTAACTCAATCTGAGCTAATGACATTATTATCACATGGCACAGCTGATTGGTTCTCTCCTGTATCGTTAGCCAATGAGCTCGCTGCTTAACATTCAAATATATTACTAGTGCTTGCCGTATCAGTTGCAGCTTGCTTCAGAAACCCTCCACATTCCCCAGCTCCACCGGTATAGATCTGCTACCGGCTAATGTCATGTATGTTATAAATGGGAGTTATTTTATATATGCTATATGTGCAGCAGCAGTATTTCCTAAATGCTCACAGCAGCATGTCTGTGAATGTATTGGCAGTAGCAAGTCTCGGTACTTTCTCTGCCGCAGCAGCAGCATAGCAGATCTATTCAGCCAAGACCAAATACATCAACATTGTCATGTACCGTACATTACCATGCAATCCGTTCGAGAGTTTTCATGACAAACGTATATTTCATTCAAATATAAACTACTAGTCAAAAGTTTTTGAAAGATTTTTAATGTTTTTTAAAGAAGTCTCTTATTCTCACCAAGTCTGCATTTTATTTGATCCAAAGTACAGCAAAAAGCAGTAATATTGTGAAATATGTTTTACTATTTAAAATAACTGCTTTCGTTCCTGTAATCAAAACGGAATTTTTCAGCATCATATCCAGTCTTCAGTGTCACATTATCTTTCAGAAATCATTCTGATATGCTGTTTTGCTGTTCAAGAAACATTTATTATTCTTATCAATATTTAAAACAGTTGAGTACACATTTTGATTCTTTGATGAATAGAAAGATCCAAAGATCAGCATTCATCTGAAATAAAAAGCTTTTGTAACATTATAACATGCACTATAACCAAAGCGTGGAGTCAGTATAATTTTTGAAGGGGGGGGGGGATTGTAGAAATTGATCAAAAGTGATGGTAAAGACATTAATAATGTTACAAAATACTTCTATTTCAGATAAATGCTGTTCTTCGGAACTTTCTATCCATCAAAGAAACCTGAAAAAAAATCTAATCTGTTTTCAACATAAAATTAATTATAATAATGAGAAATGTTTCTTGAGCAGCAAATTGTAATGATTTCTGATGATCATGTGACACTGAAGACTGGAGTAAGGGCTGCTGAAAAATTAGCTTTGTATCACAGGAATAAATGACATTTTAAAAATATTCAATCTAAATCGTCCCTTAAATCATAAAAATATTTCACAATATTACTGTTTTGCTGTACTTTGGATCAAATAATGCAGGCTTGGTGAGCAGAAGATAATTATTTAAAAACAATAAAAATCTTTTGACTGGTATGTTATTAAAAAACACAATTAGGCGTGAGCTCTCCTGTTACTCATAATTATTTTTTGTGTTGCTGTCTGCTCTACTCCCTCCCTCCCTGTACAATAAATCCACGTGAATATCTGTCTCTGCTCATTTTTTAAATGTAACTTTACAATCGATGTTGATGTCCTTTAGCACAGTATTCTGAATTGTGATAATAATGGGGTGCTATTGATAGCCTACTAACAGTTGAATACTCAACTAGGTTAATAAAGACAAAACTACAGTAGCATATTACAGATGAAACTGACCTGCACTTAAAGCCCTGAACAGGTCAGTGATGTTGCTACATTTCACCCCCCGGAATCTGCTCGGAAACGTTCGACGTAATTGCACATCAGACAGATCTGATTCCATATAGCGCAGCGCTGCCAGTCAAGACTAACCGAATTATGATTTATTATTGAATAAAAAAATCAGAAATGGTCACTTTGGTACATTGGGAAGGCAAAAAACAGAAAATAATAATAATAACTAAAACAAACAAAAAAAAACTGGGCAGCGGGCCAAATCAGCCGCCAGTTACAATACCATACTGTTTCTATATGGTACATAAGAATGTTATTAAGTAATATACCATTCTTTTGAACTAAATACTTGAGCTAGCCCAGAGTAATACAAAATAAACACTTAAATGCAGTGAGTATAGTAAAATATTTAACCAATACTGTAATCATCCACAGAAATAAAATCATTAGCATACAAACAGCAATATATTGGTTCTTGTGATAAACACCTCTTTTGTAAACTTAAATACAATTTCATAATATTAGTAATGCATTTTATAAATAAATAAAGAATACATTTATATGTATAAATAAATAAATGTATTTTTTGCTTAAAGTTATAATATAAAACACCCAAGCCATTAGTGGCTTTCCTGTGAATGATGCACCATTTTGATGAGAGAATACAATCTCCATAAAATGTATTAATTTGTTCAGAAAATGTACAGTACACCACTCAAATGGTAGATACATGTTACTAACATGTTCTCTTGAAATGATATGGCTACTGTAACAAGATATGCTCACCTATTTAACAGAAATAATGAGAAGTTGTGCTGTTGCTCAAAATGGGGCTGCTCTTGTAATGGCAGTCATTTTCTTGTGGTTCACCATTACCTTCTCAACTCTGAACCACACACCATCTCCCCCTACTGTCCACTCAGGATATTTCATGTCATAAGTCCAGCATTAATGTACCAATCATTAACTCAGCAAAGAGGAAACAGCCCATAACATGTATAAAGCAAATAATGTAATCAATTATTTTTTCAACCATTACGCCTATGAATAGTCCCCACAAGGATAGTAAACTAGACATATGTGTGTGCATGTGTGTCCAAACATTCTGATACTCCTCTATGTTTATGGCTAACAACACAAATAAAATAGAAATTCATAATCAAATGTAGTCAAGGTTCAATACAGCTATATAGTGCAAATATCCATAAAAGTACACATTGTTTTGTTATACATACATGTGCTAAAGTGACTAAGATATTTGTTTTTAGGTCTTGAACCAGTGGTTTCTAATCCTGGGCTGCATTCTACTTCACTTTTTAATGCCCTTCCCTCACTAACTTCCTCACAACCCTTCTTAGTTAACTGTGTAGTGATAATTACATCACTGAAATTAATTGTTATTAGGATTTCAAGAAAATAACAACAGCAACAGCAATTTATGCCTACATATTGTACAGAAATCAGGCCATGTCTGCCACATTTTCAGAGCATGCTATCGGATTTCCTTGCCCAATGATAATGAGTGCCATACTTCTTTTGAACTATAAAGAGATGTTAATAGGCCTTCTGTAAATGACGTGTACACATTGTGTCTGAATTTAAGAGGAAATCCAATTTATAAAAAGATGGATGCATTTAGGGACATTTTTATGCATACATTTAAAAAATACTGTCTTATTTTCATAATTTCTTATATGCACAATTCTTAGGCCCCTAGATTGAAAACCACTGCTTTAAATGATATCCTGGTACCACCAGCCACAATGGGATTCATCTCACTTCGCTTTCCATGCCAACTCACCATGTTGTCTTTATGTAGCTTTTTAGCTCTACATAAACTTTAATTCATATTGTTAGTTTATTTAGATTTTGTGTACAGGATGGTTAAGAGCATTGCCATGGAAGAGCCTGGGAAGTTTCTGCACAGAGAGACATTTATGAAAAAATGGGCAAAATTTGTTAGCTTTTGCTTAAAAGAGACAAATATATAAGAAATATAAGAACTTGTTCAGTCTGTTTTTGTCTTACTTGTTTAATAATAATAATAATAATAATAATAAAACAGACATGACATTGGTGAAGCACTACTGTCTGGATCATGCTGCTGGAAAATACTGGCTGCCAGGCAGGCAGACTGTAATGTCACACACTTCTGTGACTATTTCCTTTGTCCTTAACAGGAAAAGACCTCCCTTTTCCACCACTGTATGTTTTACTTCAGATGCAGTGGCTTTTCTTTAAGCTTAAAATTATTCCTTTTATCTCGGGTAAGAAAAGTTCATGTTGTATTTGAAAGAGTATTGTTCCTCACCAGCCTAGTGCCATTTATTTGTTTATTGTTTGTTATGTCATATTCCTTTTGAGATTATGGCCTGTTCTTTGAAACATGCTTGGCCGAGTTGAGTCATACTGTTGGGGGAAATGACATTGCTCAAAAATTTCTCTAACAGAAAGACAACAATCTGGTTTGTCATCTGTAATAGTAAGTTGTTTTTTAGTGCAGTCAGGAAACTTTGACACATTTGTTCTTGTGTGCACTGAAACGGCTGTGTAATGTTGCCTCAGATACTTTATAAAATGCTTACAATTGTGTTCCGTGGTACTTCAATGCAGAATTTGTAAACAACTAACCATATGCTCAACAGCAAAATAAAAGCATAGCCTATGGCAATGCTAGTTGTTTTGGATCAGGCATGCAGGACAGGGGTATTAAGTGTATGATAACATCTGCTGGAGTGGAGAGGATTTTGCATTTTAGAGATAAAAGGTAGACAAACGTTGAAGCAGGGCTGCAGTACACAAAGAATCTATTCATGCACTGTTGTAGAGGTCTGGAAAATCCCAGGTCACATTCAGCCCTGGAGTGTGGCCTTGAGTGGCCCTCAGCACATTCAAAGAAATGTGTCAAAACAAACAGGTTGCTAAACTGTCAGTTATGTCTACTGTACTCCAAGTGGTCAACAAAAATAAATTAGACATTTTTTTTGTACAGAGAATAATCTCACTAAAATAAAATCTGGCTGCATAAATACTTCTAGGTTAATAAGTAGATTTCCCCGTACTGAAAAGGAACAATTCAAATCGAAGGTAATCATTCTGCATGACTGGCACAGGCAAGCCTGATAAGACTGACTGACTATGACAGTATTAATATTAAGGCTGGTTCCTGTCAAGACTGTGCAGACCCTGGATGCCTGAGGTTCATTAAAAGAGATTGATATCATTGTTGTAGGGGCTTAGAATATTTAAACAATGACAGTGTTTAGACTGATTAACTTAAAGGGACAAGGAGAGATCAAGGAACTGTTCTCATTTAAGTGGTATGAGCTAAATGTTTTGTTGGCTTTTCAGGTGGTCAGTGCATCCCAGTAAGAATCAGCATGAAAGATCCTTTATACTGCATAGTAAGAGCAGTTAAGATGGAGTAGCTGCCATCTGAAGTGTTTGCACCCTTTATCAGCTTCAACAACTTGGGGTGTAAGGCACTAGATTAAAGGGGTCATATGATGCGATTTCAAGTTTTCCTTTCTCTTTGGAGTGTTACAAGCTGTTCGTGAATAGATAAGATCCCTAAAGTTGCAAAGACTAAAGTCTCAAACCCAAAAAGATATTCTTTATAAAAGTTACAGGGTTAGTTCGCCCAAAAATGAAAATTAGTCCGTAAATTACTCACCCTAGGTGTATATGACTTTCTTCTTTCAGACGAATCCAGGCGGAGTTATATTAAAAATAGTCTTTGATCTTTCAAGCTGTTTCATGACACTCAGCGGGTGTTGCATGCATCAGTCCAAAAGCACTTCATTAACATGCGCCCATCCATAAAAAAAAGTCTCTCACACGGCTCCGGGGGTGAACAAAGGCCTCCTGTAGCGAATCGATGCGTTTTTGTAAGAAAAATATCCATATTCAAAACGTAATAATCACTTTAATCTAGCTTGTGCTCACTGTTGTATACTAGAAGCAGTTCCGGGCGGTTCGTCCACATCCTTCTAAAACGCCTCGTTTAAACACAGCCCCACATGTCTATGTCACTGTGTGGGAAGATTTGCATAACAATCGCCCAAATTTTTACGCAAAGAAAGGCGGCGTAACTTTTTTTTTTTTTTTTTTATTTCTCGCTGTAGTTTGTTGACTCCTGCCGCTATATCATGGAGACGCTGTGTGTTTCATTGCGATAGCAAAACTACTTTGTTTGGCCTTCCAAAAGAGGACACAACTAGAAATCAGTGGTTAAGTTGTATTTACAACACTGTTCCAGAACATTCAACCTAAATATTCAGATGTGTGCAGCGCATTTTTTTACGGAGGACTGTTTCCTGAACCTGTAAGAGTAGTCTACAATGCCGTCTGTTCTGACTTAAGTATGTTTTCATATTTAAAGAAGTTGCCACTGGCTATTTAAAGACAGTATCAGTAATTATAACCGTATTATGTCCCCCATGGATGCAACAAATGCCTCGTTTGTAATGAGTTTTATTGTTTTTGTCTCGTCGCGCCGGGACATGGCATCACAGTATGATAAGGTGCGTAACATTTCCATCACACGCTTGAGGTATTTGGCCAATCACAACGCACTGGATAGCTGGCCAATTCCGGACCTCGCAGGTAGAACGATTAGCTTTGTAAAATTTGTAAAAAAAAAAATTTATGCCAAACAAAAAGTGATGCCTTGCTGAAGGCGGGGCATAGAGGATCAACAATAATGTACATTATGTGGAAAATAGTGTGTTTTTTGAACCGCATAAACACATTGCATTACACCAAATAACCTTCTTTTTAGCAACGTCATATGACCCCTTTAAAGCAATGATTTATTCCTGTGATTATCTTGCTGTTAGCTAGCAAATGTATGACATATATATACTGATGCCAACTGCGATGGTCTCTCACAGCAATGAAGGTGCCACGACTGAGAGGACTAGTCAAACTAGTCTAAAAAGTGGTTCTTTAAAAATTCCTTAGACACAGTTACAGTTCTATTTAAAAACATATCATCCAGAAGAACCATTCTGCAAGGTTTTTTTTTACACTTTGGGGTTCTTTTTAAATCTCTAACGATCCAAAATACTTGACAGTATTGATTTTCTGGCGCTCAACCACCTGACTACCCAGACTGTCAACACACTCTGAATAGATAATTGATATATTTCTTAAAATGTCTATAAACTTTCAAATTGTAACTAGTTTTCTACCAATCATGTCTTTTATCATGTCTCTGCATTCAAGGCTCAAGTCAAGATGGGCAAATCAAGTTGCAAGTCTTTTGCACAAATTAGTGTCACATTTTTCCCCTTCAGGAACTCGCGCAGCGTCAAAACACATTGAGAATATATCTGCTGAGTCATGTAAGAAATCAGTCCAATGGAATGGTGAGATGTCACGGTCGGAGTGACATAGCGACCAGCGTTTAAAAGCACGTGCAGTGGATACAGCGACAGCTTCTGTTGTTCAGTAAGCGCTCTGTGTGTGTTCGTCTTATTTGCGGTTGTGTGTCTTATGATTTATTGTTATGGCAAGCTAGAAGAAAGTGGTGGACAAGCAGCATTTCAGAATGTGTGTTTCTCCCTACCCGTGCTTCATTACGGGCGGGGATACACACAGTTTGTGCGTGGCTTGTTTGGGAGCACAGCACGCTCAGTCAGCTTTTGAGGCACTGTCCGCATTCCGAGTGGGATCTCCTGAGCACGTTCTGCTCCCGGAGGGGTGTACAACATCCGTTTATGTCATGATGTCGTCATTTAACAAACTTTAGCCACGAAAACCTGCTTTTAGCAACTTCACCTGAAATTTAATTAATTTACAACGCGGCCTGCGCCGCTAGCGGAGGCAGCCTCATACTCGTCTGCTACGAGAGCTGGAGGCCCGGCTGCGTACGGCGCTGCAGCCAGAAGAACCGCGGTTAAAGGCTGAGCCGCAGCGGGAAGCGAGTGAGGCTTTGCTGCCGTGAGATCTGGGGCGCGCCCCAGGCTCGTTGAAGGCCTGTTGCTGCTGCGACCCAGAGCTCGAGGAGAGGAGAGCTTGTGCGGGAAGATGGTGGTGTCGAGCGAGGCGAGCTCGGGGCTTTGCACGGTCTTGGCTAGAGCGTGTGGCTGGTCGAGAAGAGCAGCAGCCGCGATGAAGCCTGGTGCTCTGCGGCCGTGTCTGGCAGGGAAGGAGTGATCATGGGGCCAGTAAATTGCGGCGGATCTGAAAAAATCCCCAGTATAGGTGTCTTCGTTGGACGGGAAATTGGGTCTGTGATAAGATGGCAAAGGGAGCAAACCAAATGCTGAAAGACTAGAGATAATGAAGGTAAGGCTGCTTTGATTATTTATAGAGGTTCTCTCTTGTGCTGATTGGATAGATGGTGTAATTACTGATGATGGACTGGCCGTGTTAATTATCTGCGCGTGCTCCTCCTGAAATTTGTTAATAAAACATCACTTGTAGAGTAAACTGTTGAATTGCTGAAGGTGTAAGACACTAGACAGTATAGTATATTTGTGATTTTTCTGTAAAAACACGTTTTATTATGTTATAGTGAAAACGGGAGCTCATGTACGTCTCCAAAGTGAATTTACATAAACCATATACATCTTAAAGACAATTACTAAATGTCTTTATCATATATCAAAAATTAGCATGTAATTGTAAACATATGAAATGAAATTTGGCAAGAATTGAATTCTGATGTAGGAGACTTTTTCTTCATCGAAGCAGAAACCAGGAGACGTTGGAATATCTATCATACAGAAGTCACTCTTTATTGAGGACTCGCTGTGCGTCGCTGCAGTCATCCAAGTCTGACTATAGCTCAGCACAGTAGAGTTTATATACAGTACATTTTAAGGGGGCGGGATTCATTCAGTAGAGGTGGAGACAATCTAACCCATAGCATGCAAATTAAGTACAGGCAATCAGCCCGACACCGGCATTTTCCGAGCCTTGATCTCATCAGCATAACAGTGTCATTCAAAAGCATAGGTGCTAATTCAGTCAGTATAACTACTCAAAGACTGGGGCAGAGGTACCAAGAGCCATTACAAACAAAAGGTGTCTTTCTCAGTAATTTGGTTAATTTGACTAGCAATAAGAGAAACCGGAACAGACAGGAACCTCTTGCTACACTTTGTTTAAGATAATCATTTGTCTGATGTAATTTACCTTAAATGCTAAATACAATGTACTTCACCTTAGTTTTTCATGTGATGCTATGTCAGATTTTAAACAGATTCTTAAATTTGTAATCCAACACTGACACCATGAGACTTAAAACGTTTTACTCTGTGTAATGTTTACAAGGTATTCTGCTCATGCGGCAGAAGCAGCACACCGATGTTTTACAAATTTATTTATTTATTTATTAGACGCTTTTATCCAAAGCGACGTACACATGAGGACAATAATGCAGGCAAAACTAACAAAGAGCAACAATATATAAGTGCACATGACAAGTCTCGGTTAGCCTAACGCAGTACACGTTGCAAGGTATATATATATATTATATATGCAGGTGCATCTCAATAAATTAGAATGTCGTGGAAAAGTTAGTAATTCAACTCAAATTGTGAAACTTGTGTATTAAATAAATTCAATGCACACAGACTGAGTAGTTTAAGTCTTTGGTTCTTTTAATTGTGATGGTTTGGCTCACATTTAACAAAAACCCCCCAATTCACTATCTCAACAAATTAGAATATGGTGACATACCAATAAGCTTATCAGCTCAAAACACCTGCAGTGGTTTCCTGAGCCTTCAAAATGGTCTCACAGTTTGGTTCACTAGGCTACACAATCATTGGGGAAGACTGCTGATCTGACAGTTGTTCATTGACACCCTTCACAAGGAGGGTCAGCCACAAACATTCATTGCCAAAGAAAGCTGGCTGTTCACAGAGTGCTGTATCCCAGCATGTTAACATAATTTATTGGAAGGTAAAGTGGAAGGAAAAGATGCACAACCAGCCGAGAGAACCGCAGCCTTATGAGGATTGTCAAGCAAAATCTATTCAAGAATTTGAGTGAACTTCACAAGGAATGGACTGAGGCTGTGGTCAAGGCATTAAGAGCCACCACACACAGACGTGTCAAGGAATTTGGCTACAGTTGTCGTATTCCTCTTGTTAAGCCACTCCTGAACCACAGACAACGTCAGAGGCGTCTTACCTGGGCTAGGGAGAAGAAGAACTGGACTGTTGCCCAGTGTCCAAAGTCCTCTTTTCAGATGAGAGCAAGTTTTGTATTTCATTGGAAACCAAGGTCCTAGAGTCTGGAAAAAGGGTGGAAAAGCTCATAGCCCAAGATGCTTGACGTCCAGTGTTAAGTTTCCACAGTCTGTGAGGATTTGGGTTGCAATGTCATCTGCTGGTGTTGGTCCATTGTGTTTTTTTTATGTCACTGCACCCGTTTACCAAGAATTTTGGAGCACTTCATGCTCATTCTGCTGACCAGCTTTTGAAGATGCTGATTTAATTTTTGCAGCAGGATTTGGCACCTGCCCACACTGGCCANGTTGTCCATTGTGTTTTTTGAAAACCAAATTCACTGCACCCGTTTAACAAGAAATTTTGTAGCACTTTATGCTTCCTTCTGCTGACCATCTTTTTGAAGATGCTGCTTTCATTTTCCAGCAGGATTTGGCACCTGTCCACACTGCCAAAAGCACCAAAAGTTTGGTTAAATGACCATAGCCAATCATTATGTTCTTTTATTTTTGGCACGATGGCGCCGACGCTGATGGCTGCCTCCGTGGCGTGCTCCGCAGTTGTTTTTATGTTTTTGTTAGTTTGTCCTGTCTTTAGTTATATCCCTGCAATCAGTTTCACCAGAGACGAATTGCTGGACATTCGGAAGTACACACCACCCGATATTTCACCGGTTTTCGACTATTCGGATGTTTTGCTGGACATTGTTGTCGGGGGAGCTGTGGCGCTGATCAAGCGCTTCAGGACGCACAGACGGGGGAAGCGAGCCGGCGCGCTCGTCAAGCTCAGACAGCGCGGATTCAGAACGCCGTTGCCTAGCATCCATCTGGCGAACCTCCGCTCTTTACCCAACAAAACAGACGAACTCCTTCTGCTCTCCCGGACAAATAAGGATTTTTCTAACTCTGCTGCTCTGTGTTTCACGGAAACCTGGCTGAAAGACGCCATCCCGGACAGCGCGTTGAGTCTCCCGGGCTTTCAGCTGTTCAGAGCGGACCGCGACGCAGAATCAACAGGGAAATCACGCGGCGGCGGGACATGCTTTTACATCAATGAGAGGTGGTGTACAGATGTAACTGTGTTAAAGAAGATGTGCTGTCCCGATCTAGAAGTGCTCTTCATTAACTGTAAGCCGTTCTATTCGCCGCGGGAGTTTTGCTCGTTCATTCTCGTCAGTGTCTACATTCCTCCGCAAGCGCACGTGAGCTCCGCTTTACAGAAACTCGCTGATCTGATCACAGACACAGAACAACAACACCCGGACTCTGTTTTAATCATTCTCGGGGACTTTAATAAAGCCAATCTCTCCCGTGAACTGCCAAAATACAGACAGCACATCACATGTCCCACCAGAGACAGTAATATATTGGATCACTGTTACACCACAATAAAGAATGCATATCACTCTGTTCCACGAGCAGCTTTGGGGCTCTCAGATCACTGTTTGGTTCATCTTATACTGACATACAGGCAGAAACTGAAATCAGCTACACCTGTATTAAGGACTGTAAAAAGATGGACTAATGAAGCAGAGCAGGATTTACAAGCTTGTTTTGACCTCACTGATTGGAGCGTTTTTGAAGCTGCTGCCACCGATCTGGACGAGCTCACAGAGACTGTAACATCTTATATCAGTTTTCTGTGAAGACTGGGCAAAAAAAAAAAAAAAAAATTGCCTACCAGACTCATTTAACCTACAACAATGACAAACCATGGTTCACTGCAAAACTCAGACAGCTCCGTCAGGCCAAAGAAGATGCTTACAGGAAGGGGGATAATGTCTTGTATAAACAGGCTAAATACACACTGGAAAAGGAGATCAGAGTGGCAAAGAGGAATTATTCAGAAAATAAAGATTAAATTCTCTTCCATTGACTCGGCATCAGTGTGGAAAAGTCTAAAAGACATCACCAATTACAAGACACCATCCCACAGCACTGTGCAGAATCAGCGCCTGGCAGATGATCTGAACGAGTTCTTCTGCAGGTTTGAAAAAACACCCCACACCCGCCCTGAACACCTCTCCACACAACCATTCACACCTCCAGCAACCCCCCTCTCCCCCACACCTGCAATTCAGATCAGTGAAGACGAGGTGCGCCAGGTCTTCCGGAAGCAGAAAAGGAGAAAAGCACCAGGCCCAGATTGTGTTACACCAGCCTGTCTGAAATCCTGTGCTGACCAGCTGGCCCCCATCTTCACACAGATCTTCAACCGATCACTGGAGCTGTGCGAAGTCCCTTCAGGCTTCAAACGCTCCCCATCATCCCCGTCCCAAGAAACCCAAAATTACTGGACTTAATGACTACAGACCTGTGGCTCTAACATCTGTGGTCATGAAGTCTTTTGAAAAACTGGTGCTGGCCCACCTGAAGGACATTACTGGACCCTTGCTGGATCCTCTTCAGTTTGCCTACAGAGCAAACAGGTCTGTGGACGATGCAGTCAACATGGGACTGCATTATGTTCTGCAACATCTAGACAGACCAGGGACTTATGTGAGGATCCTGTTTGTGGACTTCAGCTCTGCCTTTAACATTATTATCCCAAACCTCCTCCTGCCCAAACTGACTCAGCTCTCCGTGCCCACCTCCATTCTGTCAGTGGATCAACAGCTTCCTGTCAGACAGGCAGCAGCTAGTGAGGTTGGGAAAATACACATCCAGCACCCGTACGATCAGCACTGGTGCTCCTCAGGGTTGTGTTCTCTCTCCACTGCTCTTCTCCCTGTACACCAACGACTGCACCTCTAAAGACCCCTCTGTCAAGCTCCTGAAGTTTGCAGATGACACCACACTCATCGGCCTCATTCAGGACGGTGACGAGTCTGCTTACAGACAGGAGGTCGAGCAGCTGGCTGTCTGGTGCAGTCTCAACAACCTGGAGCTCAACACGCTCAACTGTGGAGATGACCGTGGACTTCCGGAGAAACCCCCCTGCACTCCCCCCACTCACCATCATGGACAGCACTGTGACTGCAGTGGAGTCATTCAGGTTCCTGGGCACCACAATCTCTCAGGACCTGAAGTGGGACACTCACATTGACTCCATTGTGAAAAAGGCCCAGCAGAGGTTGTACTTCCTTCGCCAGCTGAGGAAGTTCAACCTGCCTCAAGAGCTGCTGAAACAGTTCTACTCCGCCATCATTGAATCCATCCTCTGCACTTCAATAACTGTCTGGTTCAGCTCAGCTACCAAATCTGACCTCAGAAGACTTCAGTGGGTAGTCCGGACTGCTGAGCGAATCTTTGGTACAACCCTCCCTTCTCTCCAAGGACTGTACTCGTCCAGAGTGAGCAAAATGGCTGGCAGAATCACTCTGGACCCTTCACATCCAGCACGCTCCCTCTTTGAACTGTTGCCACACTCTTCTGTTGCTACAGAGCTCTGAGCACCAGAACGTCCAGACACAGGAACAGTTTCTTCCTTTAGGCAATCCATCTCATGAACACTTAATAACTGTGGAACACACACTATTTAGTCACTCATACACTTATTTATCTAACACTCATACTCAGCCTACACCTCAAATTTGCACTTAATATACAGTACCTGTACAAAAAAAAAAAAAAATATATATATAATAGACCTTGTAATATACCTGCACACACACAATTGTCAATTATATGTTTTTATTCCTTATTTACTTGTTCTATTTTTTTTTTAATTATCTGTGTTTTTTTGTTCTGTCACTTTCATTCTGTTACACTGTGGAAGCTTCTGTCACGAAAACAAATTCCTCGTATTTGTGTAAACATACCTGGCAATAAAGCTTTTTCTGATTCTGATTCTGATTCTGATAGTGTTGGTGTGCTTGACTGGCCAGCAAACTCACCAGACCTGAACCCCATAGAGAATCTATGGGGTATTGTCAAGAGGAAAATGAGAAACAAGAGACCAAAAAATGCAGTTGAGCTGAAGGCCACTGTCAAAGAAATATGGGCTTCCATATCACCTCAGCAGTGCAACAAACTGATCACCTCCATGCAACGCCGAATTGAGGCAGTAATTAAAGCAAAAGAGCCCCTACCAAGTATTGAGTACATTTACAGTAAATTAACATACTTTCCAGAATGCCAACAATTCACTAAAATTTTTTTTTTGAAGTATTCTAATTTGTTGAGATTTTTTGTTGGTTTTTGTTAAATGTGAGCCAAGATCATCACAATTAAAGAACCAAAGACTTAAACTACTTCAGTCGTGTGCATAGAATTTATTTAATACACGAGTTTCACAATTTGAGTTGAATTACTGAATAAATGAACTTTTCCACGACATTCAAAATTTATTGAGATGCACTGTATATATACACAAATAACATTTTCTGTAATCTATATCCCAACCAGTCAACATTTTTTGGTCAGTAAGATTTTTTTTTTTTAAAGAAGTTTCTTATGTTCACCAAGCCTGCATTTATTTGATCCAAATTACAGCAAAAGCAGTAATGTTGTGAAATATTTTTTACTATTTAAAATTGCTTTCTATTTGAATGTATTTTAAAATGTATTTTATTGCTGTGATCAAAGCTGAATTTCAGCATCATTACTCAAGTCTTCAGTGATCCTTCAGAAATCATTCTTAAAAAATATGCTGATTTGCTTCTCAAGAAACCTTTTTTAATTATTATTATTATTATCAATATTTAAAACAGTTGAGTAAATTTTTTCAGGATTCTTTGATGAATAGAAAGAGCCAAAGATCAGCATTTATCTGAAATAATAAGCTTTTGTAACATTATACACTATAACATTTTAAAAGCTTGGAGTCAGTATAATTTTTTATTTTTTTTGGAAAAGAAATGTTAGAAATTAACACTTTTATTTAGCAATGATGCTTTAAATTGATCAAAAGTGATGATAAAGACTTTTATAATGTTACAAAATATTATATTTCAGATAAATGCTGTTCTTCTGACTTTCTATTCATCAAAGAAACTTAAAAAATTTACTCAGGCTGTTTTCAACCTATATAATAATAATAATAATAATAATAATAAATGTTTCTTGAGCAGCAAATCAGAATATCAGAATGATTTCTGAAGGATCATGTGACACTGAAGACAGGGGGGGGGAGGGAGGGGGGGGGAGGGGGGGGAGAGGGGCGGGGGGGGGGGGGGGGGGGGGGGGCGGGGGGGGGGGGGGGGGGGGTGTAGTATGATGCTGAAATTCAGCTTTGAATCACAGAAATAAATTACATTTTAATATGTATTCAAATAGAAAATAGTTATTTTAATTAGCCTAGTAAAAATATTTCCAATATTTACTGTTTTGCTGTACTTTGGATCAAATAAATGCAGGCTTGGTGAACAGAAGAGACTTCTTTAAAAAACTTAAAAAATCTTACTGTTCAAAAAGTTTTGACTGATCGTGTATAGGCAACATTCATTTTTCTCTAATTTCTAGCTTTAATTGGCTTAGAAATCAGATAACTGCTGGACAGTGACCAATAATAATGATTTGTTTATATACTACAAACATTTTTTTTATCACATAATAAGGCAGAATAGTTTCTATACTGTAATAAATGCTATGTCAATTAGCACTGCATTGTTCATATACTTTATTTATTACCTGGAGATGACTTGACAAACACAAATAAACCATATATTGTCGCAATCGTATGTTTAATGTCTTCATGTTTCCAAACGTTTCTGTTTTTCTGTGAACATTTTTGTTCCTATTATTTTCATACACGATAATGAAACACTTTTTGTCCATATTAGGAATTTCCTTGTACGACTTTCTGCGCGAGAGCGCCCTCCGGCTTCGAGTATGAATGAAACATACACTGCATGGAGTGTTTAGCGTTCCGTGATGTTCATCTCGCCTTATTCTGGGTCCGAATAAAACATCAGATCATGCACAGACTATCCTGTCTCTTTGAATTTAAATATATATTTATTCACACCGGCTCTTGAAAACCTCTATGCGAACACACTTGCCCGAAAAAGTGCGGGGGACGAATTTACGTGATATCAAAAGTGAGGGGGCGGACACGTCACCCGCGTCTCCCGCATGCCCCGCGTAATCTTCGCCCCTGCTTGCTGGAGCTTTGTATTCATGTTTGCAATGTTGAACTGCCTTTAGCAGCCTCCCTTCGCTCTTTCTATCTGTCTCTGTCTTCTTTTTTGCGAAGGCATTTTTTTTTGTCTACAAAGTGTGTCAACCACAGCGAATTTTGTGTTATTTATATTAGAAATGTTTGGTTACAATAATTTGATTAGACATTCTAATTCTAAGAACGTGGATATTTTGTTATTACTTTTAAAAGACCGAGAGCAAATCATTACCAACAGAAATACAAAAACAAACTACCAAATTACTAATTCAGCGAATCATCCACTGACAATAATGTGGATTGTAATGCATCTACCTGTTCATGCAATGACATTGGGAACTGTGGTCTCCACTCCAGAGAGCAGCACACAGATCATGAGAAATGCTGTGGAGCGGACGGGAAAACACAGAGCGGATTAGCGGAATCAGCGGATCTTTAGCGGAGCGGGAACAAACCGCTTTAAGGTGGGGTGATGGGGGGATTGGTGAGAGGGGCAACTCAGCTGATGAGGGCAAAGGGGCAGTGGCTCTAGCCACCGGGCCACCCCCCTGTGCACGGCCCTAATAAGGAGAGTAATTATTTAACTGAACTGTATTAATGTGTTTTTGCTCAAGAGAGATCTGTTAATGTAGTTTTGTGGGTCACCATTGTGCTGGAGAGTAGAGCCTGTGCTTCAGATGAGCCACAAACACTGATGTTCTGCTGTTTTATTTAAAGACAATAAATGTGGAGTTGATGCAGTGATGATCTCTTTGTTAAGTACTTCAGCACATACATGTGTGCTATTGCTGATGATGAACTAGAGCGATTTGAGTTAAAGTCATGTTTTTAGTAGCTTTACTATTACACATTAAGTGTTTGCAGTTTTATACTAAGAAATATTCCTTCTCAGCGGACTCAAATGAAATAAGTTAACCAAATGTTTACACACTATCACAGCAGTGAAAAATCTCAATTGTAGTTAATTTAGTGAATTGAATTTCACAACAAATGTTCTAATTTACTGTAAAATGTATGTATAGCATTACAAGTTCACAGTTGCTCTTGTAATTTCACTTATATTTATAAACGTTTAATTTTACAGTGATAGCTGTAAAAAACAGTTTGCTGTATTTTTACAGTACAATTGTAATGATTGATTTACAGTACTTTTGTAAATTTACAGTCTTACTGGCAACCAAAATTGCGAGTAAGTTACTGTAAATTTTACAGCAATTTTTTACAGTGTACCCACACTTGTCTGTATGTACAAAATAATTACCACGCATGTACGACTGTTAAGTACAGATGTGTTTCTTATTTGTTACTATGTACATACACTTCAGGTAAGTACCTTGTGTTACCACTCATTTGCTTGTAGGTACAATATATTTGCCATGTATGTACCAGGGAAGTACACATACTGTAAAACAAAGTGCTACCGGCATTTTTTTAATATGCAAAGACAATAATTACACTCTTTTGATTTTGTGAACAACAACATTACAGCAGCATCAGAATGCTGGGTGTCTTAATCACGCATCACTTGAGTTGAACCCAGGATGATTTTGAAAAGAAAGCTCTACTGTTGCTATAGTAATGAACAAAACTTTCATGCATATCTGATTGACAGATAAACTGCACGCTCTTATTTCAGTGTTTTTTTTTTGTGATATTTCAGCAAACAGTTTGCTTTGTACATTCAGTTAAAAAAAATTAAGTTAAATTTAAAGACTGTCCACAACCGCTGCGACTCTGGACGCTGTTCCAAATCCTGCCGCACCACAGAGTGCCACTCACAAAGTTTTCTATAAAATCACATTATATTTGTCCCAAATTATTGTAAATGTTCATAATGACTTCATCCTAGGCTTGAAGATTGTGTGTTGTGCATCTTTCAGCACAACGTTTGTCTTTTATGTCAGTATGCTTTATATAGAGAGCTAATAATAGACATAGATAGCGCTTTCTCTTTCCATTTGCTCTGTTTTGTCAAACACCGTACTTCAAACTAATTCAGCCTTTGTTCATTCCTGAAGTGAACTTTTCTATGAACTGTTTTGGACTGCTGTCTTGAACTGGGTGCAATACGTGTGAGCTGTAGACGCGGCGTGGCTTCTCCTCCGGTGTGTGCGACAGGTTCTTATTCCGGCCATCATGTATTAAATGTGCGTCCTTGAAAGATTCTAACATATTTACTTCAACTTCTTAGGTGATTAATATCAATGGTATGAAATATTTCAGATGCGTTCGAAATTACAAAAACATATACATATATATTTAATAGTTTGATCAAAATTATTGCTAGGGATAATTTGGTAGTTGCTGGATATTGGTAGGGACCATAGACTGTAAAAAAAGATGGACAACGCACCTTCACTAACTTCCATTAAAGAAACGTGAAGCCGCCATTGTCCCAATAGGGCATGGCCATATTGCGCTAATTTGGGACCAGAGTCTGCGCAGTAGCGAACTTGGGACCCGAGTCTGTGCAGCAGTAAGTGAAGTGGAGCCACGTCTCGCCCACACTCCCACAGTGTCGATCACAAACACACACCCCTGACCCTTTTTAATTAGCCTGACTGCTCCAATTTTTGTCTGCTGATTGCCGTAAAAAAAAATCTTGTGTTAAAATAGGGTAAATACAACTCCAATCTCTTCCTGAAGATCCTGAAAAAGTCTGTTGGTGCCTCAGAAGCTGTCAGTCTCAGCTGTCAATCACGATGTCACACTCCCGTTTTTATAGCATCGCATAACTAAAACCAAACTTATTTAAAAAACGAACACTTGAACTTACATCAGCGTGATAAAATCTGCATCAAATGACAAAAACTTTGAAAAAATAGATTTGAAGTGAAATTTAATTATTTAGTTTGTCTCACATCCCATTGGGTTACATGCAGAGGGCGGGGTTTTTAACCTATTCTGGAACCAGCCACCTGGGGGAGATCGAAATGCAATGGCTTCACTTTTGATGACTAGTGCGGCTCAATTGGTAAGGACATATCCCTGGCATATCCTCTGCCCTAAATTTGACACGCCCCAAAGCAGTGGCATTGTAGCGTTACCAGCGGCACTGAACGCAGATTTGGCGCTGTAGTGGAAAAGCACCATAATTCTACGCCCTTGTTTATCTCCATTTGTGTTTCAAAGGTGAATGATAGTCTCATAGGTTTGTAATAAGGGCGAGTAAATAATGGTAAAATTTTTATTTTGTGGTGAACTATCCCTTTAGGCATTTAGCTGGCAACCACAATAAAATAGCATTAGCAGAATTGTATATATGACATTTTTATATTCCTTACAATCCATTCATAGTCTGTCAGGGGCATATAGAGCAGGTACTTTTAAATTGCCACTCAAGCATTAGATAAGGTTCATACAGCTGGGCCGGAATTCAAAGAGCACTCTATGTTAGCAAATGCTTAACACTGCCATCTAACTGACCTAGAGCTCTTCACAGTGTATAGGTTAGACTAATGCCATGCTGTGTGTCTTCACAGAATCCAATGGAGATTTTCATTCTTCTGCAAGAGGACATAGCCAGCAAAGATGCAGAGGTGGAGTTCAGTGGGAATAAGCAGCAAGTGAGAGTGAAGCCTGTGAATTGGAATGAGAGCACACTGAAAGTGACTGCACCTGGTAAAGACGGTCTACATAGATGCTTAAATTTTAAAACTTAAAGGGTGTAGAAAATGTTATGGTTGCATTTTAAAGGACACATGCCCACAAAAATGATCTGGCATTATTTACTCACACTATAAACAAAAAAAAAAAAGAAAAAAAAAAAAACTGGTTTTAATGCGATTCAAACTGAAGCCAGTGTCCCCTTTTTCTTTGACTTGCATTGAAAAAAAAACATATACTATTATATCTATATAGATATATATAAATATATATATATATATATATATATATATATATATATAGGATTTAAATTGTTCCATGTTCTGGTGAACTATATTCCTATAAGAAATTGATATATATTATTCATAAAATTATTATTTGGTGGCAATATAATCTGTGTTTGCAGATTTTACTGCTGGACATGTGATTGTAACACTTTACAGTAAAGGCCTTGTGAAAGGCATTGCCTGCTTACAATACTACACCATCATGGAAGATATTGCCCACTTCCTTCAGCAGGCTGCAGATCCTGTGATGTTTATGTGCCAGGTAAGCACATGTCTGTTTAAGTTTTAACCCACATGCTCAAACAAATTGTCTTCAAATAAAATGTTTAGCTTCTGCCCTAAAATATGCAAACTTTTCAGCTTTTCAAATGTGAATTTGATGTAATCTTTAATTTCTGAAAAAAAAAACATTTAAGTGAATCAGCATTTATTAGGGTCTTAGGTGTCACACATGGGACAGATGTGAATTATTTTGGATATCTTAATGGAAATCATAGTTATGCAAACAAATTACGACGCTGAAACTTGTTAGCTGTCTAGTGCTGTTTTTTCAGGCTTTAGTGTTGCTGCAGTCTTCCAATTGCCAATAAGGGGTTTTCTACAACAAATTAAAGGAAACATTTACTGTTGCTGGCAATGCTATGAGGCAAGCCTAAACTTTTATAGTCTTGCAAAGATTTATTGTGCCCCTAGTGACATGTAGGCCCATATGTATATTGTACAAATCAGGGGCATAGCCAGGATAATTTCATAGGGGTGGCCAGGTAAGGACCCGTAACCAGTCCGGAGTGTAAAATCACATTCCATTCCCCTCTGTTAAAATCCTGTTCCCTGGAGGCGGGGACTGTTTCGAGTAGGAGGTTGGGGTGGCCGCACACTTCAGTTCTGATGGCCACCCCCCAGCTCCACTCCTTGTGCAAGCTGTAAACAAATTGCTGAATGAGAGCTCTAAAGCTTCATTTATTTCATAGTCAAGATGTTACAGTAGTTTAATATCTAAGAAATATTGAACACCATTCATCATCAATTTTTTATTTTATTTTATTTTTTAAAATTTTTATCAGTACTGGATTATATTCTCCACTAACCCCTTAAAGCCCTTTTCTTATGCGAGTATTTTTATGGTGTATTTAAGGGGACATTTCCATGCAATGAGTGTACTAAAAAAAAAAAAAATTATAATTATTTGCATTTTTTAAATGTTTTGTGTGCAGACAACAGCATTGTCAAAATGATGCCCATTCACACAGTTCTGTTGAAATTTAAAAAAAATTAAAAAAAAAAATAAAATAAAAAAAAATTGTAAGTACACCTTACATTGGAAAAAAAATATGACAAATGACTTGAAAAAAAAAAAAAACATGTGAATTGCACGACTGAAAAAATTATAATTCAGCATAACAGTGCTTGTCACAGTCATATCACCCTGTAGCCCAAGACTGGTTGCCCACTGAATCTAAGCAGGGTTGAGCCTGGTCAGTAACTGGATGGGAGACCTCCTGGGAAAACAAGGTTGCTGTTGGAAGAGGTGTTAGTAAGACCAGCAGGGGGTGCTCACCCTGTAGTCAGTGTGGGTCCTAACGTCCCAGAATAGTGACGGGGACACTATACTGACAAAAGCAGGTCTTTCGGATGAACTTAACCGAGGTCCTGACTCTCTTTGGCCTAAAAATCCCATGGCACTTCCTCGTAAGAGTAGGTGTACCCCCTGGTGTCCTGGCCTCAAATAAGTAGGCCCAATTCCACGGAAACCGTGGACTTGGGCAACACTGTGACGGATATAGTCATGTCACAAACGGACCGACCGTAACTGCGTCGTGACCACACAGCTTGAGTTGTCTATTTGGCCCCTGCACTAATAGTAAGAGGTGTCCTCTGTGTATACATATCCTTATCAAGTGCATTTTAGCTGGATTTTTGTGTCCCCTCCATTGCTCTTGAGAATTGTTAGGTTTATTTTAAATAATAACAATAAGTAAATAAATAAACACTGTTAACCTCGGAACAATACAAAATAATTATTGTGTATTTAGTAATCTATGGATAACTGAGCATTAATTATTTAATGCTGCATCGTTAAGTATTCTGTCATGATGGAGGCAAAGAAGGATCTGCATTCTGCCGCTTTAATGAGAACCAGAAGTGAATAGGCTATAGTTGCGGTAAATCACGTGTATTTGAATGCATAAATTATATTACTGATTTACATTAATTAGAGAGAGAGAGAGAGAGAGAGAGAGAGAGATTAAAGTTGCATGTGTGAATTGCGTCTGTGCATCTCATTCTGCAAAAGTGAAGCATTTCGTTACTTCAAAACATAAATTTTAGCCCCTAGTTGCTGAGAAATATAATGTAGCGATTTAGTATCTAAGCTATTTTATTAATGAAAATCACGGGGAAGCATTGACAACAAGTTTTCTGTTCGTGAATATTTCCGTGTAGGCGATGGGCTCTGATTGTTTAGCTAGCCCAGTGTGTTGTGATTGGCTAAACCGCCTCTAGTGCGAGTCTAAACGTCCCCTCCCTCTCCTCAGCAGCATGTGCTCCAGTTGTATTGTAAATAAAGGTGTCTTTAATATCGCTTATCAGTTTGAGCCCAATTGAGAAGCAGAGGATATTATTGAAGAGGATCGTGCAGAACCTGTGCAAGCATGGCTTTTAATGGTAGGCCTATGTTTTTTGTTTGTTGTTGTCTCATACTTTTAGATACGCTGTTATTTGTAAATGCTACTGCTTATGTTAGCTTTTAATATACAGTTTTATCCTGATTAAAGCTTTAATACAGTATGACAACTGCATGCCATGTATAACGCTTCTCATAGCTATGTAAAAATAAGTGTATATTTGTAACACTTAATAGAAAGAGAGAGAGATGCAGAGGGTGTGCAGAGCTGGGGGACGCGAGGAACAGTATTGATAACCACTGCTTTAGAACATTGATTTTGAAACTCGTGAATCCATTAGAATCATTAGACGACAGAATCGCGATTCATATATGAATTGATTTTTACGTGCACCTCTAGTTTTCTCTTCCTCTTCTCTAAAGCAACGCAGCATGGCCTCGCGCCCTTTGCTGCCTTTTCCCGAGGGCGGGGTTCATCTGGGTTTGTGATGTCACGAACCTGGGAAGCAACTTGTTGTAGTCCCTACCAGCCGTTTTTGTAGGCATTGAACTGACAGAATTTTAAAAGACGATATCTCCATTTGCATTGAACTTTCAGCTTCGTAACTTTGCAGATATTGTTTATGCTCAAACAGCAACATTACACACTAACTAACGTTAAAAAATTGAAATCGCAATGAGCCACCCCTTTAAATTTGACTGAAATGCGTTGTTAAAGCACTGCAAATGTCTTGACCGGTGACATGATCAGGGATTGCCAGCTCTTCCTCTCACCCTTCCCTGTCCACCTTCATCTTCCAAATTAGGTTAGACTCCCACTGCTGCACAGAAAGCTGGAGTCTGGGTTCTTATGAAGTTGTGGTGTGAACAAGAAAGGGTCTGAGATCATTTAAGTGCTGACGAGGATCAAGAAATGAACCGGGTTCTCTTTTGAATCCACTATATTGTAAACACCAAAAGGTCTTATTCTCATTAATTGTTAATATTAAGATAATAATATTATTAAATACTTGGGTGTAATTATTTCTTCAAATCTTTCAGAAATTGTTCATTTAAATTTTTCTCCGATATTAAGAAAAATTTGTAATGATTAAAAAATATTGGAATACTTTGCCTCTTTCCTTAATAGGGCAAATAGTAACTGTCAAAATGAAAATGCTCCCTCAGATTAATTATTTATTTTCAATGATTCAATTTGAGCCTTCTTCTAAGGGGTTCACTAACCCTCACTAAATTAAATTATATCTGGTTATTGGAAAAATATTGGAAAAATAAGATTATTGGAAAAATAAGAATTAGAATAAGAAGTTAGAATTTGTCTGTCGACTTTACAAAAAAATAACAACTTTACAACTTTACATTTTTTTATGTATTATATTGCAAATCAGTTACAATTTCTTATTAAGTGGATACACATTAAAGGGCACCTATTATGCCACTTTTTACAAGATGTAATATGAATGAATGATGCATTTATGTAGTGCTTTATTGTGTATTGTTGTACACCCACAGCACTTTACAATCATGGGGTCTCACTCAAACCACCACCATTGCAAGCATCCACTTGATTATGCGTCGGCAGCCACAGGACAACGGCGCAGTGCGCTCACCACACCCAGCTACAGGTGGAGAGTAGAGAGAGACAAAGAACCAATCAAGTGGATGGGGATTATTTGGAGGCCATGACTGACAAAGGCCAGGGGGGCAATTTGGCCAGGACACACCCCTACTTTTTACGAGAAGTGTCATGGGATTTTTAAAAACCACATAGAGGTCCAGACCTCAGTTTAACATCTCATCCGAAAGAAGTTGCTTTTTGACAGTATAGTGTCCCCGTCACTATACTGGGGCGTTAGGACCCACACAGACCACAGGGTGAGCTCCCCCTGCTGGCCTCCCAAGCACCTCTTCCAGCAGCACCTGGTTTTCCCCAGAGGTCTCCCATCCAGGTACTGACCAGGCTCAACCCTGCTTAGCTTCAGTCGGCAACCAGTCTTGGGCTGCAGGGTGATATGGCTGTGGCTTATATTGGTCGTGGGTGTCTCCAGAAAGTGTCTGTCAAGTTTCAGTCCAAAATACCCAACAGATCATTTATTATAACAGCTGGAAAATGTCATTTTTGGGGTGTGTCTAAAAAAAGAGCTGTTTTGGAGTGTATCGCTTTAAATGCAAATGCAAATGAGCTGCATATTCCCACCCCGTCGCGTATACATCTCTCTGCATTGCATACCTACAGCAATAAACCGCCGGTAGAAGCAACATAACTAAGAGCAAGAGATCCTGTGTTTAGCCGTACATATGGGATGCCAAATGCACTGAAAGTGGGACGAAACAGCATAATGTTTCAGAGCTTTGCATCACCAAAGCTTGACACTATTCCTAAATGAGAATTTATTCATTATTTACATATAAAGGAGGTAATCAGGAATAAACAGTAAAAACTATTTGGGGCAGCAACACTGGAAAACAAAGCAATCTTTATATATTATAAAGGTAGTGCTTCACGTGACTCAGTGGACTAACACAATAATTAAAAGATTAAAAATTAAAGACCAAACTCAAAATACACCTTATTGATGATGCAAACTATACAGGCAAATGGCCCAGAATAAGATGAAAGTTTGCCATTTCGTTACTATGAGTGGGGAAAGTCGTTCCTTGGTTCCCTGAGAGTGGAAACAGAACATTGCGTAGCCTTTCCACGGTGGGACACTACTCCATTAGTTGTAATCTGTTCCACGGGTAGTAGGGGCGGCTGCTTAACGATTCCGATTCATTTACTTATCATGTCATGATTCTGCTGTTCCATTCGATATCCAATGCTCACGTTATATAAAGTAGTTTATGCATTTTTATTAAGCAGGCTACTTTTTAAAATAATTACAAATTCATATAAGAAGCACAAAAATCAAAACAATTGTTAAGAACTTAACAAAATAAATATACCGTCCCTACTTTAACAATATAAAGTCTAAGGAGAAAGACAATTATAAGTTATTAGAACAAACGTATTTTCACTTACTTAGTACTCTTCGTGCTTCGAAAGTGCTTAATGTTAACTAAATTCAGCAATCATAGTTATGTGTTTCTCTTTTTTTCTTAGCATTATTGCTGTTTGATTGTTACTATCATATGCCACAGTCTAGTTCGAACAATCAGATGTTTTGTCCTGTTCTGAAGAACTAACTGCCTGGTTTACATCAATTTCGTATCATAAAATTATTCGGAGATGCAAGTGCGTTTAAATAAAAAAAAACCGCCACATCAATCGGCTTCAGGAAACAACCAAGGCGTACATGGATGTCTGTCTGTATGTATCTAATACATACTGCATTCCAAACGGCATAAATTAAAGTATAACTAAAGTAAAACACTGAAATAACGGCAGGTGGAAGCACACACTGTCAAGCATTGTGCACCTGTCTCACAGTGCATATGCTGTGCAATGAAGCCCGCCGCGATTGTCTCTAGTGCACACACATGCCATATGGAGGAAAAGGCCATGCTCAGAATCGATTCAGAGCATGTTTTTCCTGCACTAAACTTGGTTTTTCCAAAATGTGCCCAGATCTTGGATTTAAAAATAGTGGGTGGATTTTTTAATACTCGCGTGACAAGCACGTATGCGAATGATGTCAGTAGACTATAATCGATTACGGTCTATTACTGCATAGATGCAGAATGCAATGATTAATTTCAACACCCCTACCGAATGGTCAATGTAAATCCTCAAATCCCTAACGGGGCACAACGAAATCTGAGCGTCAGCATCATGCGAGGTCGGTGACTCAGAAGACAGGGCACACAGCTAAACAGTCTGTGCTCTGAAGGGAGTAGATAGCGATTTAGGCATGTTGCCCGGTCTCAGCTGGAGAGTGACGCTGCAGTCGCCGGGCCCAAAGTGAATACAGTCGCTGTCCATGGAAAACACATGCAAATTCCCTATGTGCTTAGCCAAAGCAATGGTAAAAAGAAGTGCAGTTTTGAGAGATAGCTCCTTCATAGCAATGGATGCTAAAGGTTTGAATGGTGGCTGCGAAAGAGCTCTTAACACCATCCTCTAGGTCCTAGGACGGAACTGAAGGGGGGGGGGGTTGCGATCTCCTTGCCCCCTAAGAAATCTCACCACCAGTGTGTGCCTACTGATCAATTGCCCGCCCATTGGGGAACAAAACGAGGCAATAGCGACTACATACACATTCAGTGTTGACGGTAGACATCTACTATCCAGCCTGTACTGTAGAAAATGCAGAACATCCGACACGGAGCAAGCCGCCAGGGTCGATATGAACATCACGGCACCATTTCACAAATACTCCCCATTGTAGGCAGAGGCTAACCAAGATGAAGCGGGGGCCCCAGGCAAAATTAATAGATGGGGCCCTTCTAAAATATTATTTTGTTAATATATCTTCGTTACCTAGATATATATATATATATTTATACAACATACAAAAAGTAGTTAAAACACATAATAGAACATAAATTGTTTATTTTTTTAAAACAAAGTGCTTATTCTTTAACAAAATATCAATCTACATCTTTATGGCAGAAGATACAACTGACAGCCTCTCTTGGTCATGTTGACCGCCTGATCTGAGGTATGTTTTTATCAGCTTTACTAGTCAAGTCAAGTCAAGTCACCTTTATTTATATAGCGCTTTTAACAATACAGATTGTGACAAAGCAGACTTAACAACATTAATTAGCAAAATAGTGTCATAATGCAAAATACAAATAGTAAATAAAACCTCATTTTTCAGTTAAGACAGTTCACATCAGTGAATTCAGTGATGTCCTAACAATCCAGCTCAGTTTATAATAATATCTTATGGCAATATGGTCAACGATCCACGCCTGGATATTAAGTGTCCTCAACTAAGCAAGCCAGAGGCGACAAGCGGCAAGGAACCAAAACTCCATCGTGACAAGAATGGAGAAAAACCTTGGGAGAAACCAGGCTCTCGGGGGGGGCCCGTTCCCTCTGACCAGACAACCGCACAACAAAACTTTACTAGTTTTATATTAGTTGACATTAAATTAGTTAACTCACTATTTAATGTAGAAGAGCGAAATACATGTGTTCACATAGTAATTTACAACCCCAATAACCTCAATCCAAAAAAGTTGGGACAGACTGGGTACAAATTGTGAGTAAAAAAAGGACTGGAAATAATTTACCAATCAAATCTCATCCCTTATATTTTATTCACAAATAGAATATAGATAGGGCATATCAAATGTTGAAATGAGACATTTTTTGAAACGACAATGTCATGCCAAAGTATTGCTCATTTTGATTTCATGAGGCTAACACATTCCAAAAAAGTTGGGACAGGTAGCAATAAGAGTCCGGAAAAGTTAAATGTACATATAAGGAACAGCTGGAGGACCAATTTGCAACTTATTTGCAACTTATTAGGTCAATTGGCCTAATAGCCTCTCAGAGTGGCAGTGTCTCTCTGAAGTCAAGATGGGCAGAGGATCACCGATTCCCCCAATGCTGCGGTGAAAAATATTGGAGCAATATCAGAAAGGAGTTTCTCGGAGAAAATTTGCAAAGAGTTTGAAGTTACCATCATCATCTACAGTGCATAATATCATCCACAGATT
>JADLZN010000708.1:0-77418 GCA_018155175.1 Sinocyclocheilus anophthalmus
CCTGAAGCAGACAGAGGCGGCAGGAAAATCAATCGTGCCTTTCATATGCAGCGTCACTGCCCTCCTCTTACATATTCTGCCCTAATGATACAAATGACCATGAGGCACATGTTGAGCGTGACCCAGTTTCTTACTTACTCATATATACGTCATATTTAGCGAACGCTCTTGCTCATTTTCTCCAGAACTGTTCACTGTGTTGATTGGTGCTCGCTTACATCAGCTTATTTCAAAATAGGTCATGTGAGTTTTATCTCGTTTTAAAAACTCTATGTGCCAGGAAGCATGTTGTTTCACTTTGTATTGATATAGGATGAGGTTAACCAAAGGCTTTTGCATTCAGGATGCTTTTATTCATCATATAGAGAGATTCTGATATCTCAGATGAGCTGAGTCTGATACTGGCATCCTTGGGGCTGTTGAAGGTCCCAGGATACTTCGAAAAACTGGGAATGAAGAGAGCAGGCCAGTGCTCGACCAGAAGAGTGGCCTGGCAAAACCAGCCCTTGACATTTTCTTGACATTTGTTGACATTTCTGAACGCATGTAGACAGGAAAAGAGGAGTTAATCAAAACGTATTCTAAATATTGAGTGCAACTGTGCCCTCACCTGCTTGCATCTGGTACCCGCACACTTTCACGGAGGTTAACTGCATGAGGTACAGCTGCTGTACTGTTGTCAATGATGGGTGACTGCACACATCAAGACAAAACTATTTTTTGGCACTGCTGGTGTCACCAAATGAAATTTTCGAGCAGGTTTTCCTATTCAATGGAAAACCTCCCGTTTTTTGATGAAATTTCAATTAAGATCATAATAATAAAGTCATAATTTCATGATATAACGTCACATTGTGCACTGTAAGCAAAAATCTGTAGAATAATGTAAAAGGTATTGGTACTTTTTCTGCCAGGAAATCATTCGTTAAGTTTACAGACATTTCCTTTAACCTTTAAATGCAACACAATAATTCAAAATATGGGTAAAACACAGAAAAAGAAAATAAATAATCAAAAAAAAAAAAACTTCATTTTAACAGTACATTGAGCCCATTTTTTTTAAGGGCTCCTCTGGAAGTGTTAGACATAAATTAACAGTGGTGAGAAAAATTTAAATGTTGTGATATAAAGTCACATTGTGAGTTTAAGCCCCAGTTGTGAAAAAATAAAATCATAATTTTGAGATGCAATACCATTCATAAGTTTGTAGGATTTTTAAATGTTTTAAATGCAAAAGTCCCTTATGCTCATCAAGGCTGGCATTTACTTAATCAAAAATACAGGCATATTGTAAATTTTATTGCAATTCAAATACTGTTTCATTTTAAAATGTAATTAATTCCTTTTTATGACAAAGCTGAATTTTTCAAAACATTTCTATTATAAATGTGAAAACACGCTGTGTGCTTTATCTCCTCTCGCTCTCTCTCTCTCGTCTCTCTCAGTGTGTATGTGTTGTTGTGTGTAGTGTGTTTGTTTTTGTCAAAGAACAAGCAGTAGTTTGTATAAAGTGCTATACTAATAAGGGACTTTACTTGCTTGCGTTTGTGTGTGTGTGTGTGTGTGTATTCTATGATAAATAAATGTTCAAAAGAACAGCATTTTTATTAATGAAATGAATACAATTTATAATACTTTAAAATATAATAATAATAATGGTATAAAAATAATCTTGCACAAAATTATATTGTATACATTGTATGCATAAAAATTCAAAATTTCTAAATTCTAAGGAATAAATTCACAACTGTGAGATCCAAGGTCTCAATTATTTATTTAGTTTTACTTTTTTTAACTTTAAGATGTAAATGACATTCCATAGTTTTGTAGTTCTGAATGAAAGATTTCCTTTTTATTCTAAACACTCAACACTTTTCAAGAGAAAAATGGAGCATTCTTCAGAAGCATTTTCATGAACTCATGCTAGCTCAACGAAATCACAACGCAAGCGGCCAACATTCTTTCCTGATGTGCTCGCTTGGACATTATATCGCAGCAATTAAAACCAGCCGATGCCCTTTGTACAAACATGGAGGAAATTATTTTTAAGAATTTTATCTAGGCTTTCTTATCATCATTGGCAAATATTATGACTCATTCGGGCTTGTTTTACGTGCGACAGAAATGCATGCACATTTCAGCTCCCCAGAGTGTTGGCTTGTCCTTGAGAGAAGATCTGAAGATATGGTTGAAATGACTAGGTTAATCGAACGCAGGGATCTCCAGGAGAAAATCACTTCTTTTGGCTACACTTCCTCTCTCCATATCTCCTCTGACCGAATCACTGCTTCCCTGCCTTTATACCAACTTACATGCAATGAGAGAATATACCTTCTGTGATAAGGCAGGGATAGAGTCATAGATCAAGCTGTTGCCCTAATACATCCTTCCTTACACTCATTTACCATCTTTCGCTTGTAGCCTATTTCTGAGGGCTTGATAGCAAGGTTGCAGGCTTTTATTGCTTTTCAGTGTAGATAAGGGAGCCTACATGTGTTAAACTCTTGGATGCTTCCATTTTGCTTTTACTATTATCATCACTTCCTAAATACATAAATAAAAAGCTTTAAAACATACCACATTATAGAACAATTTTAATCATTTTTTTATGATTTTTTTTTCTGTATATCCACTTGTTTTTATTTACTTTTGAATATTGTGTCCACCATACAATACAAAATTTTAAAGATAATTGTGACTTTTTCCTCTTATAATTTGGGTGTAACAGGGCGACGTGCGGATACATCTGCAGGCTTTTATTAGACAGAGAACCGGCATGGGTCAAACAATTGCAAACAGGTATATTGAGGGCAAGACAAAAAGAGTAATCCAAACCGGGCGTGAGTCTAATCGGCGGCTAACACTATCCTATGGGGAAGCAAATGGATAATCCAAGACCAGCAATAGGGAAGCAGGTGCAAACAATTCCAAACAGGGCAGGTTCAAAACAGACAGGACGAGGAAAACCGGCGGGTATCAAGACATTGAAGAATCAAGCAATTAACAGACTAGATTTATATAACACACTCAGAGGGCTCCGTAAAGTTGCTATCGCTAGTGAGCGTATAACACGCTAACAATATGCGGCCTTGATGGTGGGTGTGAGACTGATGTATAGTGTTTGTCATTGGTACAGCTGTGTGTGTGATTGTTCAGGGGATCTGGTGATGAGTGCAATGGAGCATGGGCTGTATTAACATGAGTGATGTGTACAGTCGGTGTGGTGTGAGAGTCAACTATAATGGTATGGCGAGCTCTTGTGGCAAGCAGACGGAAGTTCATGGATAGGATTCATGACAGGGCAATTTTTTCTCATAATTGTTTGTCTCGCAATGTGCAAACTCGTAAATGTGGGTTTATGCAATTCTATTTTTTTCCTCAAAATTCTGACCTCACAAGTTTGACTTTTTAAATTCTGAGTTTACATATCACAATTCTAATACACCATGGAATAAAAAAAATAAGTTATGCCTTTTTATCTCACAATTCTGCGTTTATGTCTCGTAATTCTGAGAAAGAAGTCTGAATTAAGAGATTTAAACACAGAATTGCAAGAAAAAATTTAATTCAACCGTATTTTTGTGTTATCTTGTTGCAAAACAAGCTTCCATGTTCTCATGGTTGATTTGTAGTTTTTCAAAGTAAAAAAAAAGACAAATGTAGCAAATGCATCAATCAATTCAATCACATCAATCATAAACAGCTGGGAAAGCTTGTTTTTTTATGTTTTGGTAAATTAGCATTTAAATATATAAAAGAGCTATATACATATTTTATCTGATAGACAGTATCAAGTTGTCTTAGCTAATTCCCGAGATTGTCTCACAACTGACAGCACAAACAGAGCAGACTCATTATATATCTGCTTCCCAACACAATGATTGGTTCAACTGTCAAAAGATAACCGTGGACAATCCTTTGTACTTGCACCATTTGAATCAACCATACTCAGTCAGTGAATCAGTCTACCATTACTTAGTCGCACTGACTCCCGTGACTTTGAATCATTGTTTTTTTTAATTGGATCTATACCTGTGTAGGGGTAGGTTTGTGAGCTACAATCATCCTGACTGTTTTTCTATGATAACATGATATACCGGCATAGTTAAACTTTTTGGGTTCTATCGCGTGCGTTTCCTACACAATAAGTGATTCAGAATCTCAGCATACATGATGTGTGGTTGAACACAAAATGAGTATCTCTTACCTCCTAAACATTACTTTTAAGCGGCATAGGACCCATCGATCCAGATATCTATACTTTTAAAATATAGAAACACCTTTCTATTGGTTAAATCTCTGGGGTTTGGCGGACTAATGACCTCGGTTTCACTGCTTTCTTCTATTCCCACCAGGAAGGCCACCAGCCCTGGGTGTCTGGTCCACCTACCTCCCCGGCCCATCCCAGGTTCCCCCTCCTTCGCGCCCCACCCCGCCACATAATGAGATTCACTACAAAAAACATTAATCCTTTGTCTTTTATGACTTCTGTGTGCTTTTTTTATCATTAGTGCTTAAAAGTCCCAACATCAATGTCAAATCATCAATCACAACAAAAGTATCATAATATGACTTTTGTTTGAAAGTACGAGGAATGGAAATCATTTTACCCCAAAATTGACTTTTTATTACCTCTTCTTTACTTAATTTTAGGTTTATTCAAAAGCTCAGTCATTTTATGCCACTATAAATATTCTCATACATTCCCACACATTATACAGGCCAATAAAATGTTTAAAAAGCAATGGGTGGGAGGCCTCAAAGATGTCCTGTTCAAGATTTACTCTGTTATGTGCAATAACACCAAATCATACATATGTATCTAAGAGCTGTGGAGTGTGTGTGAGTGATGTAGATTATATTGTACCTATAACATCTGCTCAGCCTGCCCTGACTCTCTGATCTGCTTCCAGTTTACATTCCTGCCTGGTGATTTCTATCTCTCCACTTTGATAAATCATAGAGTGATTTACATAAAGGCAGCCCCACGCTCGGGCTCAAGGAATTACACGATGGTGCCTGAGGTTCAGTGGTGGAAAGAGTACTGAAAAAAATATACTAAGTAAAAGTACCATTACCTTCCAAAAAAAATGTAGTGCGAGTAGAGTAAAAAGTACTTGTCCAAAAAACTACTTTAGGAAGAGTAAAAAGTAAGCCTAGTTAAAAGTACTCATAGTAGAGTAGTGAAGTACTGAGCTGGGATTCGTATCCCCCCTCCTACATCATAAACGCTGGTTACACCGCTGGCCTATTTATAGATTTTTAACGTTTTAACGTTGGTAATTCTGTAATTGCACAGTATCTTGTTTGTCATAAGAAATGAAGAAATATCTTTCATCCAGCAGTTGATTTTGACTGCCAACTCTTTACAATACATTAAAAGCACGGAACTTAATTTATTGAAGAAAGATGAAAGTTATTCTCAGTACAATCACCCCCATTTAAATCATAAAGTTTGAAAAAATAGATTTAATATCATGTGTAAGGCCACTGAGACAGCGTGCTGTTGTTGCACATAAAATATTAAAAGGGTCATATGATGACGATTTAAATTTTTCCTTTCTTTTGGAGTGTTACAAGCTGATTGTGCATAAAGAAGATCTGTAAAGTTTGCAAAGACTAAAGTCTCAATCCAAAGAGATATTCTTTATAAAATTAAGAGTCACCACGCCTACCTAAAACGGCTCGTTCTAACAACCCCCACATGTCTATGTCCCGATGTGGGAAGATTTGCATAACGCCGCCCAAATGTTCACGCAAAGAAAGAAGGCGTAACTTTTATTCTCGCTGTAGTATTGTTGTTGCCGCCATGTCGTGAAGGCACTGTGTGTTTCGTTGTGGAAAGCAAAACTACTTTGTTTGGTCTTCCAAAGAGGCGATATCTGCTTCGTCATGCCTAGACGTGATCCTCGTGCTGGCCGCTGAGGAAATACAATCAACTTCGCGCTGTGGGTCACCGGATCGGCTTTCACCATGGACAAAGCAAAGTCCAGCCCGGGGTCATCACATGTGTTTGCCGCAAGCCCGCCCGCCACCGCTCACTCAAGCCGGCCTCTGCTCACTTATGTCCTGTCTTCGCTCCCTCAGGGCCTCCGGCCGCAGCTCACTCTAGCCCTCCGTGTGTGATGCTGTGTTTCGTTGTGAAAGCGAAACTACTTTGTTTGGCCTTCCAAAAGAGGACACGACTAAAAATCAGTGGTTTACGTTGTATTACAACACTGTTCAGAACAGTTTCATTAGGCCCAAAATCCAGATGTGTCCATCGCATTTTATTGGTACTGTTTCTGATCCTAGTAGAGTAGACTCAATGCGGCTGTTTCTGACTCACAGACTGATAAGTAACGTTTTTATATTTAAAAGAATTTGCCTCTGACGCTCAAACGCGAGTTTTGAGCAGTAAAAGTAGCGTTTTGGTAGTTTGTCCTTTTCTGATCCCCAATTCGACATGGTTTATGTGTATCGCGGCGCGATGCAACGCATAAAAAGACAGTATAATCATTATAATCAGTAATTATGTCCCCCACTGGGTGCAACGAATGCCTCGTTTATAATGGCTTTTCATGTTTTTGCTCGTCTCTCCGGCCGGGACAAGGCATCACAATATGGTAAGGGTCGTAACATTTCCGTCACATGCTTGAGTTATTCGGCCAATCATAACGCACTGGATGGCTGGCCAATCATAGGACACCTCGCTTTTCAGACCGATGAGTCGACGCGTTTCAGAAAGGCGGGGCAAAAAGGAGAAACAATAATGTACAGTATGTGGAAATAATGTTTTTTGAACCTTTAAAAACGCAGAACAGAACATTTTTATTCACAAACACCAAATACACAAAATAATGTTCTTTTACCAGCATCCTGACCCCTTTTAAAGCATCATAACTTAAATTCATTTTATATATATTTATGCACATGTGATCCCATGGGAATCAAACTCACAATCTTGCATAATCTAGCACTATGATCTACCAGTCTACCACTCAAACTCTCTTGTCCTCACTTTTCTGTTGACACAATCTGCTACCTTATACATAAGGGCAAAAAGCACAGAAAACCTACCGTGGTTACAAAAAACAAACAAACATAAAAAGGGTGGTGAACATGTTCTCTCAATTCTAAAATGGTTTTCTCTCTGCCCTCTCAGCCTATGTGTCCAAATACAGTTTTTCCCCCTCAATGTTTTGTCTATTTTGTATAAATACAATATATATATTGTATATATATATATAGCTCACCACCTTGAGAAGTCGTTGTTGCCTTGATTGTTTCTTTTTTCGACACACGTGGACTCACTCTGCTCAGTTTCATACAAAGGCAGTAACGGAATCAATCTGAGTTTCGGTTATCAATTGTAGTGAAACTTACCTCAGCGGACGTCTTAAAATTAATAATAAATAAAATAATGTAAACACAGTTTAATATTTCATATCAACATATTTTTATTGAATTTTTCCTGATCATCATGTCAGGGTTTATTACTGTAATGACAAAAATGATTTAATGACTGTTAGAAATACAATCTATACAACAGATCTGGAGATGATGCATGCAAGCATCAGAATGGATAGCCTCCTTCCTCTTTGATGAAAACCAGCAGGCCAGCTTTATTTTACCCAGTCCTATCAAAGTAGGAGTAAGGGTTGTCAGATGGAGGCAGGTTGTGACCTTTCTGCTCTCATTTAGAAAGCCCAGCTGAGCCATCTTGGTGAGAAGCTCCACTTAAGTCCAGCAGTGAGGAGAAAGGAAAGATAGAGGTCAAAGTTTAGGATGACCCAGCCACATACCCAGTCTTCCTCTGCTCATTCCTGCACTCTCGTTGTCATATATGGCTCTAGATTTCTCGCAAGGGTTATCAGGCTCCCCATCTAAATCTCACATTGGATTCAGAGGAAAAAACTGATGAGACAGATTTGACATTTTTGACAAGGAGAAATAAATGAATTGACAAGCCATAGGCTACAATAATGGCCAAACTGTAAGGTGGCTATAATTTGATATTCTTAATATTAAATCTTTAATATAGGGTATGATGGCTGTCAGTGATTAAATCAACCAATCAAAAAAATCTAGCGTTTGGGTAACCATGCACAAATATATACAAAAGTCAAAACTCTGAAATTAAACATTTTCAATTTTTGTCACGGCCTTGCCAAAGCATATGGTTAATATATTTGATTCTCCTTTAATGCAAGCCAAACATTCCAGACGTAATATGGAAAAATCGTCAAAAAAAAAAAATTCAGTCATTACAATCAAATGAGTTTATGAAAAAAAATCTCTTTCTTTTTAATGTGTTCAGAGTGAATTTACAATAACAATCAAGATTCCATATAGAATGATTGAATAGAGTGAGGTGTATTTCAATATTTTTGCTCTGCCAGAAAACAAAAGATTTTTGATGATATCAAGCGTATAATTCATTTTTAAACAGTGATTAAATTGGTGATTAGTTTTAGATAGTGACCTCTAGTCTCAGAGCCCATGATAACTCATGGGGCCCAGTGAATCAGGGTGGAACTTTAGCAAAGCTGACTGCACAACCCATTACAGCCAAGATCTTCTACTAATGAAGTCTGGAGGAAACTCAAAGCAAAAGATGAAAGAAAGTGCTTTGAGGGCTCTCAGTTCTTCTTTTACCCCTACTTCTGTGCCACAAACAAAACTAAACAAAAATGCTTTATATTAAGCATATCTTAATTAACACAAAAATGAAACAATAAAAGAAAATCTGTCTCCAAGGTGATGTATTAATAATTACATATTGCATCAACTCCTATTGCAGTCTCTAATTATATTCTTCTATATTTTAACACTTTATTCATTGATTGATTATATATATTTTTTTAAAAAATAGGAATTAAAATCTTAAGAAATTACAAAACTTATTTTCCTTATTAAATATTTGCAATCAGTTATATTCATTGTAAAGTCTCTCTTTACTTTTTATGAATTCCGATTGAATTCGATTGTCTGGAGTATATAAGCTTTCACAAGCTATAAATTCAAGTGTTACACAAAAGCATGAACATTATATCATCTTAATGGCATACTCTATTCCAGATATGTCTGCCAGGTCTTCACCATTGAACGCTGTAATTCATTAATCAATATAATTACCTTTGGTGGACAGAGTGTAATAAAATGACTTTAGCATAATCTAGTAACCGGTCATCATAGTGGAATCGAAGTGTTTAATCACTTAATTTGATTTAAAAAATCAGTTGGGGAAGCAGGCTATTGACTTGTTTTTACAGACACAGGCACAAGTTGAATCATTACAGGTTTTCAGTCTAAGTTTTCTTATCATGTTCAGCAGATTGGTTTAAATGGGTTAATTGCTGTATTCTACATTGTTGAAATTATAATTCCTACTTCATTTTGCCTTATATTTTATAGGACAGCATATGATATGACCAAAAAAAAAAAGACAGATGTTGAAGTTAATTTCAGACTATTTGTTTTACACAATAAGAAGGTTTTAATATCATTTTATTTGTAGTTGCACATTTCTGAAGAAAATGTGGGATTCATATTTCTGTGGTAATATAGCAGACCTTCTTTGCGTTAATTATTTTCTATAAGTGCTGCTGTAAACATATTGTTTTCTTTTCCATTTAAACCATGTTTTACAACCCATCGCTTATTTCTGTTGAAGCTGGTGAAACTGTATTGCATCAATATTGTATTTGCTCAATTACATTTTTCTCTGTGCTCCTTGATGTGTTTTGATTGTTTTACCATAGGTGGCAGTGAAGGGAAACTTAGGCTTTACCCACTCTTACATGCTATTGCACTTTAAAGTTTCCATGTCAAGTAGAGCAGCGCTGTGCAGAAACTGGGTCTTTTACATTTGATCATATTTTATAGACATGATTAAAGACATTCTACCTGTGTATTTCAAGGTGTTTCATAATGTGCAGCCACACGTTGTGAAATAATGTGGAGCTTCATAACTCTGGAAGAACATTTAAAAAATGTTTACCAATCATCCAGATAACTTTAGTTGTTCTAATCGGCAATGACTTAATAATAAATGACTTTAAAAAGTACTGGATAATGTACTGAACTGTTATTGTATGTTAAAGACAGAAATGTTCTTTGGGAGGTCATTCATCCTGTTTAAATGGTAGAATACACAAAACAAGGACATTTTAAATATTGTAACTTTTCATATGTTCCCCCATTCCAGCTTTTCATCTCATTAAATCGTAATGTCAAGTACATTGTAATCAAGGAAAACATTTTTAAAAACGATAATAATGCTGAATTATACTTTGACTTCAGCTAATGAGAAATGCATTTGGGTCATCACCTCTGTGCTTTAATCTAATTGTTATAAAAACTTCTGGCCATATAGACTGTAAAAAATTTCCACCTACTTCAACTTAAAAACATTAATGCCTTCATTTTTATTATTTTCATTATTATTATGTGATTTATTATTTTGTTAGAGACCAAATGCCTGTCCAGTCTTTTTTTACTCAAATTACTGTATATTAAACTGACTTAAAGGGATAGTTCACTCAAAAATGAAAATTCTGTCATTTACTCACCCTCAAGTTGTTTCAAACATGTATGAGCTGCTGTTGAAAATAAAAGAAGAAATGGTGAATAATGTGAGTAAATACACAGTTTTGGTCCTTATTGTCTTGCCATATGGATATAATGCTATGGAAGTCAATGACGACTGTTTGTTTACCAACATTCTTCAAAAGCTCTTTTGTGTTCAGCAGAAGAAAGAATCTCATACAGGTTTGGAAAAATTGGGTAAATGATGACAGAATTTTTTTTTTTGGGTGAACTATTTCTTTAAAAAAACCAGAGTTGAATCTTGAAACTTAAAAGAATTAAGTTAAAATTGGTTAAATTAATTTGATGAGTTAAAGTAATGGAAAAACATATGTTGGCATGACTTGATATAGTTTTTTTTACAGTGTACAAAGAAGCTACATGAGTTTTTAGTTAGCCTGTGTATATTAATTAACTTTGAAAATGCCACATTTTACTGACTAATATTTAAAAGCTTGTTTTTATATAGTTCAGAGTTGTGCAAAGTGTGTTAAAAGTTTTATGAAAAGTCTCCATTTTCAAGTACCAATCTAAGAAAGGAACATTAAACGTTTTAAATTCCTGTTACAGGACAGTCAAAAATAATTAACAATACCAATCCTTAAGGGGACACAAGGGTAGAGACTGTTCACAAAAGCCATTTTTTTTAGGGCTGTCAGAATTAACATATACTATCTCACATTATTAATTAGACCTAATTATATGTAACCCAATATTTCTTACATTTCTATTTTGTTATCTAAATTGGTTTTCAGAAATCATGAGATTATATACAACTGAAAATGTTTCTGTTGTGGTTTATACATTTAAACAGTAGGCCTACTTCAATAATGTGAAGAATAATTCAGCTTTAAACAAAGTACATATTTTCCATCACACCATGGGTCTAAAATGTACAGCTACCTATTTTAGGCAGGATTCACTGACATCAACAAGTTTGAAAACTTCTGCACTGGTCGATCTTATCACATGTATGCCTTGACATAAAATGTCCTTGCATAATAAACATGTTCGAATCATATCGCGTCTTTAGTCCGGTCCCAAACTCTTCCTAGTTTAACCTGATAAACAATAAGGTTCCAGCTGTTTCACCAGACATGTTAGTACAGTGCTGACTGACATTTCTTTAATGCAATCAAAAGAGAGGCAGAGTTATTGTCGTCTCTGATTGGCGGACGCGCCTTCAAGGGGCGGGGATTGGAAGTTGAATCCGAATCCAGCTGTGAATTGGTTCGCATGAGCGGATTCGTGCTATAGACCGTTTTGCCGACTGGGAGAATCATTGGAGACTTGCATATTTTCGCAATAATAGACAAGACTTCAGCATAGAGAGCTCTCTTGCGCATCCTTTCTGCACGAGCTTAAGCTTTTCTTTTTCATATGCAGACAGAAAATCACTGCTTGCACCTTTAGAAAAGATTCTGAAGGATTTTACTTATTGACTAAGGATCTATAACTGTCCCTGTTGTGAACACTTTTGAGCATTAGATTCTGCGGTGATCTAATAGGAAAAAAAAGCACTGAATTGTAGCCTAATCTTTGATCATTACTTTTAAGTGCGCGCACACGGAGAAAACGAGCGAAGCGCACAGTTGAGGATTGGAAAGCAGTTTTGCAGGACCTGCCTTGTTTTTATCTGGTTGTTGGTCATCGATATACAATGTTGAAATCTTAAGGCATGATGTCCAATTCACTGAGATGCCCATAAACCTGCTTGCGCTGTAACTGCCACCTGGAAACTCAGCCTGCGAGCTCCAACTGATCCTGTTCAACACCATCATTTGGACTGCTTTTGCAACAGAAATGATCATGCGATGAGTAAGCTCGATTTGGGCATATTGTCAGAAGCATTTACAGGTAAGAAATCAACATTTAGAATATTTGACTGAATTATTGTTAAAACATGATCACGCTGATTTGCCTGATCATTATAGCCTATGTATGGTGTGTGATCATTTGAATAGGCTATACAGTAGCAAGTTTTAAAGTAAGTCATAATTGGCATTTATTCCAAATGTAGAATTATTAAACTTTTTTAAATCAAGGATCTATTTATTTAATGACAGGACACCAAAGTACCATATTGTATTGTTTGTGTGGCTTATTGTTTTTTTTCCCCTTAGCACAGTTCCATCAATTCATTACTGAATACTAGCCTGTCAAATTCTAATAGTCTCAAAAGTCCTGCCTTTTATATACTCTTCTTTTGCACCGACGTTAATAAATAATAAACGCAAAATACATTTATTTTGAATACATTTTAAGTATCATTTTATTTACAAACGTGTAGGTTGCGTAAAATAGGCATGCACGCTCTTCTACCATGGCTTTTAATTGTTCATATTTTTTTATACATTTCATAATTGCGTAAAATTAGATTTCTTTTTCTATTGTAGGCTATAGCTGGTAATGCATGCATTTTCTCTCCTCAAGGGGGTGAATGATGGCTGAAGATGGAGGAAATATCTCCGAGGACCATCAGTTGAGGGAAGCAGAGGGTAGCTCCTCTCTTCCAAGGACTTTTATACGACTTAACGACCTGTCCGGTGGCGGGGAACGCAGTGAGCTTGAGTCTGATGGAGGCGAAATGCGGGAGAGCGCAGCCGGAGCAGCGGCGGAGGAGGCGTCCCCATGCGGCGGGGAACCCTTGTCCTATCCGTCTTTGGCACCGGTTGTGTTTTTCTATCTGAAGCAGACCACGCGCCCAAGGAGTTGGTGTCTGAAAATGGTTTGCAATCCATATCCTTTCAAACTCAAATCCTCACCTGGATGGCATTCACCTGTTCAGGTAGGACGCGCTACGGCGAACGCCGCCGGGCGCTGTCATAGGTTTGAAAACAACGTATTCGACACCATATTAGTAAATAATAATTCCGGTTCTCTTAAGTTGTCCTCTTTGGAAATGAGGTAAATCGCGAAAACAACTCCCAAACACACACAATATTTTGAAGTCCCCATTGTGCTGATTGTTCAAAAGCTACAAATGAAAGGGCTTTAATTCTGCTAGTGGAGTGAAGGACAACATGATCCTGCAGAATTTATGCGTCTTGGCAAGCATGAAATGTTACCCGATTCATATCACCTTTCTCTCAACAGGCTTTTGTACATTTGTATGACAAACAAGCTGAGGAAAGTCATTATGTTCCATTAACTGGCCAACAGGGCATCACTCCGAGGCACTTTATGACAGTACCTCATTTATTAGCACTGATGAGTTAAGTTATTTGCTTGGTGTCTTGAATTTCTTCAACAAAGAACTGTGCACACAAAGTGCCTTTGGCTTTATATCAACAGAATTTGTTACTAAACATCATGGTATAAAGAAATGGCTAACAATATGTCTGTTTTCAATAGAAAACAAGTATTTTACAAGGTGAACATTTCGCATGGATTTGTATGATGTGATTCATATGAAAATGTGTGTTCACTTTTTAAATATGAGGTAAGCATGAAGGTCCACCTCTAAACCTAATCATCAGTGGGGTGTAAGCAGATTGTACGAATTAGCCACCAATTTGGCAAAACATAAAATAGTTAAGAATTACCATGAAATTGTGTTGGCAGTGCCTAAAATTCAGCATAAATTGCATTGGGCCTATATCTTCATGGCAATAAGTCCATTACTTTTTACTTTCTACAAGATCAGATGAAGGGTTCAAATGACTCCCTCTGAGATTTATTGGAGAAGAAACCAATAGCCAATATTTAAGTGAAAACCAATCAATCCTTGTTTGCCTTTCAGTAGGAGCACCTAACAAATGGTTTAGATTAGTCACATCTGTCTAGTCCTAATGACTGTAATTTTTAGGGTGTTGTTAAAGCTCTCATCCCTGCAGCAGCGAGATGATTTCATTTTGTATCTTAAGAGGACTCCTTGTTTAGCTGCCAGTCGTTTCGCAGAAAGAGGAGAAAACGGACCTGATTGCGAGCATGTGAGGAAGGGATGTGGTTTGCATGTGTGAGTCAGAGGTGTGCACTTGCAGTATGACTGATTCTGGGTGTAGGTGATCTGTTTGGTTTCCGACGGGCTCGCAGCAGCCTCGCCGAAGGAAAGAATGCTCTTTTGGATCGAAGGAGCTGGCTGGATGTGATTGTGATGTCTGGGCTCAAATGCTTTGTTTGTCTTCAGTAGGAAATATGATGAGCCTTGTGGGCTCTGAATGGCTGCCCAATCAAACACACTCATCTTTCCCCCATTCTCGTTTCTCAACCTCCTCACGCTCTTCCCCCATTAGACGAGCCCACATCCCTAAAAAATAAGCTTTGCTTATGAAACACAGTGCCACTGGGTGTGAGTGGGCCTTGTGGTTCTCTGGGCCCAATGGTCTGGTATTCCTCAGAGATGATGAAGTCTGCTTTTGCCATCGCATTTTCATTTTCTTAAATGCCACTGTTTCTATCGCGTTCCTGTTCATCCTGTGTGCTCATGCGCTTAGGAGTGGACTGGGCCAAAAGGGATCCTATTAACTGTGGTCAAAAAAAAGATGTGGAATTCCCTCTCCTTGAATCATCCTGCTGCACAGCTGCACACACAATCTGTTCACTGTCCAGTCGAGATCAATGAACAGGCTGGCTGTTTATTTTGATTTTAAATAGCTATGAAAAGGTGATTAGGTAAAGTAACAGTAATACAGTCAAATGGGATACTGAGTCCACAGTACAGGAACAAATCATAGCATACAGTGGCATTTGCATAAATGGGAGTGTCCTCCGTGCATCCTCTTGCAGATTTATGTGTCGAGACAGTTCATCTCTTACCGTGCCGTCTCATGTAATGATTCCTTGGGCAGCAATTTCTGTTTTTAGATCATTGTTGTGGTGTGAATCTCTCTGACTCATTATTAGCGGGGAGCTTTTATTTATATGTATAGTCTTCATAGATGACCTTTAATACATCTCTGTAGCCATTTGATAAAGGTCACTGTTTTTTATTAGTTTGTAAAGTATCTCAGATCGATCTTCTGTTCATCCCATTGGAAGCAAGTAAAAGTGTTTGTCCTATTTGAGATTCTTTGGACAAGCTCATTTTTGTACTTTTTCCACTCCTGGGATGTAAAACTAGAATTTCAAAAAGATACTTTGACCTCCCTCTTTATTCCGACCAGCTTGTCAAAGCATCTGGTGATTTGGCATTCTTCAGCGTCTGGCCATCTCCATTTGCAATTTTTGCATGTTGCGCATCATTTTTGAGTCGCTTGCCATCAAGCACCTAATCAAAAAATTATCTTTGTATTTTGATGATACCATCTGATATCCTTTTGCTTTTTTTCTTCACTCAGTAATGAAGGAGTTTAAGTTCTTGTGCGTCTGTTTGCCATTAGGAAACTATTCTGCAGTCTTTGTGATTCATCATTCTGTGTTTGTATCCTGTCAGTCATTAGATCTTTTCTCCCTTGTGTGTTACTCTAGCTTATTGAACCTTTGACTTGTCCTCCGTCATGGGGTTTTCTCTGGAACCTCCAGCGTGTCATCTTTAGCTTCGGCATTCTGGGAGTGTTTGTGTGAGTGTGTGTACTTAAGAATACTTGTGTGAGAGCGAGAGAGAGTTTGGGTGACTAAATAAACTTCCATTTGAAAGTCTTCTTTTGAATGTTGGACTGGACAGTTAATTGCTTTGAAATTGAAACAGTAATATAGTTTAATTATTAAACTGAGTTAATTATATAAATAATGAATTATAGAATTTATAAGTGATTTAATTATGTATATATTATATAGTCTGCATGTGTTTAATATGCATTTAAACACAAAGCACTCCAGGTTCCACATTACTGCATTTTTTTTTGCAATCTTGCGTTTTCTAAATATCTTTGACACTGTAAATTAATCTACAAATTCAATGAAAACTAACAGAAATTGCACCTTAAGCAATAACTAAAAGTAGACTGAGACCCTTTCAGTACAGTACAGTGAGCATCTCAGTCCACTTGTCTAAGTGCAATGTGAACTCTTTTTTTATTTATTGTTTGTCCTCCATTTTTTATTAAAACAATAGAAATTATGTTTATTATATCACAACATGTCATTATAATTCAAATACATTTTTTATTAGATTTTTTAACCATATTGCATATATTTATATTTGCAGAGGGTTTGCAGTCAGTTAGAAACACAGTGATGTGTTTTTTGTGGTCTTTCTGTACAGTCCTCTATGTATTACTGTCAGAAGGATTTATTTTCCCTTCAATTAAACTGTTGAAAATACTGTAGAAAACAATTTTGAAATTGCAAATTCCTCTGAAATGCTTACACGAGACAGAATGATGTGCCATAGTGATGCTATCTGTATAGCAAGATGCTCAGATTGCTGATGCAATTTTAGAAAGCAAAACCAAGTGTTCATTTAGACTTTAGTTTGTTAATTTATAAACACTGATAAGCTTCTGCGTGCATTTATGCTTTTTAAGTAACAACTGCTATTTGGATTTGTAGTAACAATTCTAGCTGAGCTACACTCTCTTGGTTAAAAGCATTTATTTAAAAGCATCCAACATTCATTTTGCTGGATCCTGTTACACATCAGGGCACTAAATAATGGATGAAACATGAATGCAAATAATTCCATCAGAAAATTAGAGATTAATCACATTATTAAAAGCGTAAGAAAAACCAACAGGACCTCCATCGTTAGGGAGACTATGTGTCCTCATGCCATCTAGGATAACAGATCTCCCAAGATGCCACTCCACATCCTCATTATTGACTTAAACATCACAGAACTTTCTCTGCACGTGGCCAAATCACTATCAGTCATCTCCAACATGCTCTACTATCTGTGATGACACTGCAGACACACCCAACAGTAGCTATTTCAGTCTCGAGACCATCTCCAGACCTTACAAAACAAGGTCAGTAGATAAGCGTGTGACAATGCATGTGGTAGATTTTGGACTTCTCAAAACCAGTGGTTCTTCAGTAAAGACCACAGTAAAACACACATACTATGTGTGGGTTTACATTTAGCTTTTGAGCACCTTACTAACCTCACTTGTGTTTTCCTGTGGATTTAATGTGATAACTTAAAAACTCAAACCCAGTAAACTCCAGTGCTGCTCCATTAGAGCTCATCTAACAGCCTTCAGACTGAGCAGACAGCAGACATGGAGGAGGCTTCAGGTTTGTAGCTGTCGGTCAGATCACTGGCTCTAGTCTGTTCTTATATATTACTATTAATGGAATATCATAAACATTTATTAGGTCTGGTTAATGTAACATCAATTTAGTGTGCTGAATTCTAAAACAAAAAACATAATAAAACAATTTTTCCATTAATAACTAATGGATAATCGACGTTCATCCACAATACGGTCTGACATATCAATACAATACGGTATTCTATACTTAGATTAGCTGATACCTTAAAACCCTCGATCCAATTAACTATTGATACGATTCATGGCTGGAATTAAATGTCTTCTCAATTTTTGTCAAATATGATCATTCACATATTTCTGCGACTTTATTTACTTGTGATGTGTTTTTTTAAGGTTGATGTAATTTAGACTGAAAGAGACTTGTTCCCCATATAATTTTTGCTATTTGGAATGCAAAATCTTTGAAGCTCAATATCTCAAAATCACTCAGAGTGCAGTTAGAACCTTATAATTCCAAGGTGACGATATTCACATGACCAGTTACATTTGTATTAACTCACAAATGTTACCAAAATATAATATGGACATTTAATTTAACTTAAAATCGATATATCATTTTAGTAATTTTATTGATGCATTAATCCATAATTATTATACCAATAATATGAATTATTTGTGTTTTAATTGCATAAGCAAAATAATAAAATTCATTGCAATTAATGGGATTAAAATTTATTGATTGACAGATTTATTGAAACTGAACTTTTTAATTTTTTTAGACTAATCCAAACTTTCTTTCTTTCTTTCTTATAAAATAATAGAACATGAATTGAGCTCTTATTTAATCAGGGAAAATTTTCCAGATCGGCATATATGACATTAATACTGCTTCTTCAAATCAAACCTTTAAAATATCAGATTTTGTTGATCTTGAAAATAAATGATATCATCAGCTCTATGGTAATATTCCTCTCCATGGTGTCACACATGACTCTATTCTCTACCGCTGAGCACAGCCAGAACTCCCAGACCTGGCAACACGAGGTGAAAAACATGCCTTGTGCATCCTTTTCACCTGCTGTAGCTGCTCATTAGTTACCAAAGAACTCCTGCGTATTGTCATAAATCTACATTGCTTGTGTGCCAAGTATGTGATTTACATCAGCTATATGTGTTTCAGGATGTGCAAGAGAGCATACAAAAATACTATTCATTAGGAAATGATCCCATCCTGAGAGTTACTCTCTCACTTTTTTTTTTTCCAAATGGTTTGTGTTACTGGCACGTCCTGCTGCTGTCTGTTATGTACTGTTATAATATTGCCAATGTGCTTGGCTTGGCAACATTCTGTTCCTTATGCATTGTTACTCCTGCTATAATTGGTGGTTTTGTTGCCAAATGCTCATACTGTTGATTTATGAAGACAGATTTTGACTCTGGAGGCAATCATCGCACTAACTATTGTCAATTAATCACAATTTAGGCTCCGATTCCTTCATTTGACAACCAGAAATTGAGCATAAACATAAAAAGCTGCTTAAGCCGGAGGAATGAAGCCAATTTTGCCATGCAGAAAATGGTCATTACTTTGTGTTCAATATTTCATAATTCCATCTTTTCCTTTTTTTTAAGGCCTCCCCCCCATTACACATTTCAGACTGAATCCCATATATATGCCTAGTCTGTGAATTAATGTACAGTGGCTCATTACAGGGTCCTGTCAAAGCCAGACATCTATAAGCCCCCTATTTGAACAAGAAGGGAAGTTATAATTACTGCCAGACTAGTCTGTCCTTTAAATTAGTCATCTATTACATGTCTTACTATCAGCTGAGAGCCACTGGTGCTGTATGCTGTGCTGTATCTAATGGCCTCACTACAGAACTTTTGTTTGCCCGTACAGTAGATGCCGTTTGTTGTCTGGAAAATATATTTGAACATTAGCTTTCCAAATAGAGATGAAGTCGGATATTTGATCTCATAAACCTCCTTGTTTGAAAAGTCAGAACCTTTTAAAATAATAACCATATTCTTGATTTGTTCTCTTTTAGTGTAGTAACAACATTGCTGTTTTAATTTAAGTTTCTATTTTTGCTATTTACAGTGGGGCAAATAATTATTTGATACACTGCTGATTTTTCAATTTTTCCCACTTACAAAGAATGGAGAGTTCTGTAATTTTCATCGTAGGTACACCTAAACTGTGAGAGACCGAATCAAAAAAAAATCCTGAAAATAACATTGTATGATTTTTTAATTAATTTCCATTTTATTGCATGAATTAAGTATTTGATCACCTACCAACCAGCAGGAATTCTAGCTCTCACAGACCTGTTAGGTTGTCTTTAAGAAGCCCTCCTATCCTCCACGCATTACCTGTATTAATTGCACCTGTTTGAACTCGTTACCTGTATAAAAGACACCGGTCCACACACTCAGTCAATCAGACTCCAACCTCTCCACTATGTGCAAGACCAAAGAGCTGTCTAAGGACATCAGGGACAAAATTGTAGACCTGCACAATGCTGGGATGGGCTACAGGAAAATAGGCAAACGGCTTGGTGAGAAGGCAACAATTGTTGGCGCTATTATTAGAAAATGGAAGAAATTCAAGATTACTGTCAATCTCCCTCGGATTGGGGCTCCATGCAAGATCTCGCCTCGGGGAGTATCAATGATCCTGAGAAAGGTAAGGGATCAGCCTAGAACTACACGGGAAGACCTGGTCAATGACCTGAAGAGAGCAGGGACCACAGTCTCAACAGTTACCATTAGTAAAGCACTACACCGTCATGGATTAAAATCCTTCAGCGTGGGCAAGGTCCCCCTGCTCAACCCAGCACATGTCCAGGCCCGTCTGAAATTTGCCAAAGACCATCTGGATGATCCAAAGGAGGCATGGGAGAAGGTCATGTGGTCCGATGAGACCAAAATATAAGTTTTTGGTATAAACTCCACTCGAAGTGTTTGGAGGAAGAAGAAGAATGAGAATAATCCCAAGAACACCATCCCAACCATGAAGCATGGGGGTGGAAACATCATGCTTGTGTGCTTTTTCTGCAAAGGGGACGGACCGACTGCACCGTATTTGGGAGATAGATGGGCCATGTATTGCGAGATTTTTGGGCAACACCTCCTTCCCTCAGTAAGAGCATGACGATGGTCTGGCTGGGTCTTCCAGCATGACAATGCCCCCAAACCCACAGCCAGTGCAACTAAGGAGCGGCTCCGTAGAACCATTTCAAGTCCTGAAGTAGGCCTAGCCCATCCTCCAACCTGAACCCAATAAATCTATGGAGGGAGCTGAAACTCCGTGTTGCCCAGCGTCAGCCCCAAAACCTGAAAGATCTGGAAAACACTTGTATGGAGGAGTGGGCCAAAATCCCTGCTGCAGTGTGTGCGAACCTGGTCAAGAACTACAGGAAGCGTTTGACCTCTGTAATTGTAAACAAAGGTTTTTGTACCAAATATTAAGTTCTATTTTTTTATTGTATCAAATACTTATTTCATGCAATAAAAATGGAAATTAATTATTAAAAAATCATAAAATGTTATTTTCTGGATTTTTTTTTTACTCGGTCTCTCACAGTTGAGGTGTACCTAAGATGAAAATTACAGATCTCTCCATTCATTGTAAGTGGGAAAACTTGAAAAATCAACAGTGTATCAAATACTTATTTGCCCCAATGTAAATATGAAAGCTAAATTATTGGTCCGACAGATAATACGCGTTCTGTGTACTCAGATTGCTGCCATTCTCGGCGATGTTAAAATAAAAGTTCCTATGCTGCAAAAATAAAAGTCAGATACATGACCCAATCGGAACAAATTATCGACTTATGCCAATAATTACAAATATATTGTCCGATATATTCACCTTGGTGGTATATTGATCTATCACTAAGCTAAATTGTAATTTTACATTCATTAAATACTTGTGTATTAGACACCGTTACTCTTCCGGTCTTGATAATGAATTGGTTGGAATTTGGTTAAAAAAAACACCACTTTTGTCAACATAAAATTGTCTATAACTTATGTAGATGGTAAAATAGTGTATTTTTGCATATAAAGTGTGTCCAAAAAAAAAAGCATGTGTTTAGACTTGTTTACCCTGGTGGGTTTCTAAGTGGGCAGTTTCCTCGTCAATCAGTATATCCAACTGCTTCATTTGGAATATTTACTCATCATAATTGTCTGTATATTTGACCTGAATTCACGCTAGGGAAAAAAAAAAAGAAAGGAAAAGGAATGAATCAAGCTGAATTGGTTGTTTGACAAACACCCATTATTATCAAAATGTTGGAAAGCTGTCTTTTGTGTTGTTCTTTGAACGTGTGTATATATTTCTCTTCTATATTACCTTTTGTCGCTGTCCTTGCTTGGCCGCCCCCTGCCAGTCTTCAACCTCTCAACACTCTCTCTACCTCTCTCTTTCTCCCTGGGCTGTTCCGTGAGATGTCTGTAAGTTTATATAGGAATCAGTCCAGGATTTTCCTACCAGCTTTTTCTCATTAGAGAATTGGAGGAGACTGGAGAAGTTGAGGGGAATGGCATGAGGCAGGAGAGGTGGGGGAGGAGAAAGCGAGAGAGAGAGGGAAAGTAGGGGTGAGATGTATGTTGGCCCACCTAACCGAATTCCCATACGGCCTCTGAAGCTCATTACCTCTACCACTTGTTTACTTTCTTTTAGTCTTATTACCAGTAAGATCTAGCCTTTCCATTTCACTCTCACACATCCCCCTTCCTCTACACGCTAAAACTTAGCACATTATATTTATTTCTGCTGCTTCATTTGTCAAGAAAAAAACACAGAAATGGTGATCTTTATTGCTTTGAGGAACATTTGGTTAAGCAGTTTTACACTTACAATATCCAACATGAGCTTAAATATTCTTGATCCAGAGGGCGGACTTGTTCCTTCAGCTCAGTGTTTTTCACTAGAGAGACATGTTTGATGGTGGTTTAGTCTTTAGTCAGGTTTGGTAGGGGTGGGTGGTATGTCCAGAATCTGGTATTATGGTATGTATGAGCAATATTATACAGCATTATAATTTTTTTCTGAAAATAAAAATAATAAAATGCTTATGCAATAAGTAACTCGTAGTAAGTAAGACTTTATATATGAAAGATAATTCCATGACAGCCATGACTAAGTCAGTAAAATTAATATTATAAAGCAAATAGTTCAGACTTTTGTTTTCTGATCGGATGTTTAATTAAAAGTTGATAAAATAGCAGATATCACCCAGTCCTGTGTTGACGTGTGTGAAGGTATTTGTGCTATGTGACTTGTCAGGAGGTGAGGCGTGATTCCTTTTGCTGTCCCATCCTGGGATATCTGATTGGCCGTAAAAATCCCCTTTTTTGGACATGCTTGTCTGGAGGGGTGTGTCGCAGGTGGCGGTGATGGACCCCAGGACTGACCCGCATGTTTATCAGTGGCGTCCTCCCCTCATCGCCACACTTAGAGGCCCTTCAACCCGCCCGGTGTCATCTCAGTTCCAGTCACGATGCTCAACCCAGTGTCTGGGCAAAGAAAAAAGAAATTTCTTACTGGAGATAAAACCTCTTAGGTTATAAATATCTCTTTAAAGCAGAAAGTGTCGCTGTATAAGGCTGGCACGGTATGTAGTTACGGCTGTGTTTTGGAGTTCTTCCTTGTGAGAGATCAAAAACATCTGTTTATATGTTTAAAGCACATTTGACCCAAAAGAAAAGAACTAAAGAAAAGCAAAACCACTTTCCTACACCATCCAGTCTGATGTGGATATGGTTAAAAGGAATCCCGTTGGGCTCTAATAATTATTGTCCTGAGCTTGTCCAAGTAATCCCCTGCAGCACTAGTAATTAAAAATGGCTTCCAAGCGGCACACCTCAATATTCTCTCGCTGTAATGCTGCCAACACCTGAAAAGTGAGTGAAGGGGGTGGAAGCCTGGGGAAACCTTCCCAGAATTCCAGCGTTGTACAGTAATTACAGTGTAAAGCTTCATTGGCTTTTATTGGGATCCATCTTGCCCTTATCATCATTAACAATAAGACAATTTATCTGAGGGAAGTGTTGGTGTCTCGCAGCCCCGCTGCTGCTTCCTGTAGTTGATGAAAAGCCAGTGACATTTACAGCTTCCAAACTATTATAGCCTAATAGCCGTGGGTGATGCCGTCCTCACCAGCAACAAATAAGCCGAACGAATTCGGGAGCTACTATGTTACGTTTGAATGTCATGCTATCACCTGAACAGGCCCGTGTGGTAATGCGAGCGGCAGTGGGAGAGCTATAAAAAGGGAAACTTTAACCTTTTACTGCTGCGAATGGGAGGATGTTAGTCCTGTAGATTTGGTGATTATGACAAGACAAAACGGCCACAAACAGAGGTGGCCTGTTGTCTCTGTGCAGCTGTCACAAAGAACCATGCTGCTCGCTGTTAATCGTCTTTGGTTGGGATTTCAAAATGGCTCATTTGCACTTGCGTGGAAAATTTCTCTTTAAGTTTTATGGTTTATTCGGTTCAGATTTTTTGGTTTTGATCTGTTGCGTTTGGTTCAAGGATTTTTTAAGCAATCTTCTTCCCATGAGGCCTCGCACGCAGAAATTGAACAAGGCTGTCTGTAATCTGGCCTAGATTAGGCATCGCAGTCAGGCTTCCCCCACGAAACATTTGGCTTTTTTATATGGTTTCATTTTTCTATGCCCCTTTCCTCCCTTCGAGCCCCCCCGTGTTTTATTGGAAATTCATTGTGGGGTTGTAATTTTGTTAGATGGAGTTGTTTTGGACCTTGGGGAGTGTGTTTTAATGTTCAGTTCTTTACATTAGGCAGGAGATACAGCAGATAGAAATCGCCTGTGTGTGTTTTTCCTGATAGAACTGTCTTGTGTGTACGTGTTGCTGTCACACTGAGTCAGGGGGAGTAGGGGAGACACAGCCCTCGTGGTTTTCGTGTCTCTTGTTAACATTTTTTGTTCAGGATTTCCTACAAGATGTGGCTGCAAAAACAGTTCCAGACTCCCTCCACATCTCCCACTTGCTTCCTCCCTCTCTCAGAAGACAAAAAGACAGAAAAAAGAGAAAGAGACATCTGCTTTTAATTTAAATGTGAGCAGCAAGAGTCCTCCGGGTCCTAAAGTCCTTTATTTTAAAAGCAGATAGCAAATATGGAACCCGAATGCGTGCGGGCGGGGGTGGAGGATGGGGGGGGGGCATAGTTTAAAAGAATGTCTGTAAACTTTTTTTTAGAATGGTTTTTTTTTTCAGAAAAAGACAATCAATATATATAATATATGCACTATAATTTCAGAGCAGTTCTGTGTTCATATACTATAGTTATTATATAAACCTGGGTTATGTTTGTATTAATTATGTAATATTGTGGTATTTTTTTATATATTTTGAATTCCTGGTCCACTAGCCACTAGAGGATCCATGAATAAGGTGTAAATGTGTGGTAACATTTACTGTTTGTTGAATTTTTGCAGGCAATATCCAGTCATTTAAATAGGAAACCTATGCGATCGAGAATTTCATTTGAAGGTGAAAGATTTCCCTGCGCATATTTAGCAACAGGTTCAAGTTGTTCATGTGGATTTGTGGCAATGACCAACAGAAAGCTGATTGGTTTGAAGGTGAAGTAGTATTAGAGACCCTCGAGGAGTGACCAAGGAGCTTGTGAATGTCCAGAGGACGTGAGTGTGAATAATGAAGAGGACAGTATGGAACAGGGCGATGCTAAAGTGACAAGTGGGCTGTGTTTTGAAACACAGGCAAAGGTTGTGTGCTAGTTGAGTTCCTCTTGATTTGTGTCAGTTGTGTTGTTGGGGGTGGGTGAGGTACAACAGAGCCTTTAGAGGGTATCGTATTTTACACCCGCCATCGAACTCAACCTCTCCTAACGATATTAACTTGATATGTGTCCTCTTACATCCTTGTCCTTGTGAATCATTCATAACATCAAGGCCTTCAGAGGTTACAGCTACCGAGATGTACAGTGACATCTTCAATATTTTGAGCACTAAATCATGCATGTATGGGGATCATTCTTTGATACGTTAAAACCAGCAAACCGCCTGTCAGAGGAGATGAAAAAGGCCACAGTCTTGGAGTGTTGTACACACACTGTCTCATGGGAAGAAAATGAGCGCCTTGGCCTCAGACTCGCTCACACCACATCATTTATCTTGTCCTGTAGAGTGTAATCATCGGAGTGCTGCACAGTCGCTCGGGCGGTCTGTGTCCGGGGAACACCCCAGTGGGGCTCCCTCCTCGGACCTGTCCTCACTGGTGGATATGCTGACCTGGAAGAGAGCCGAGGCATTGTGGCAGTCTGATCGGTGAAATTACGTAATATAACAACATAACATATAAGAAATGTTGCCATTGGCAACTAACTGAAATAAGTTTAAAGTTGAAGTATTAAAATTACTCAAATTAAATAAAACCTGGGAAAATAGAAAACTAAGTTATTAATTAAAATATTAAAAATTACTATAATAGTATATAAATTCTTGTAAATAACACTGATAGTATGGTGGTATGCTATTCTGATTTAGGCCGATGAGGCAAGGATCCATTCTTCTTGGTAGCCATTTGCAATGCCTGCTGAAAATGTATTGTGTTTTCATATCTTGTTCTAGCTAACCATTTAACCAGTTAACACTATGCTAAGCTAATAGACTAAGCTGTTAGCTTGCTAACCAAGACTGATTGAAAAGAAAGGCATGTTCCTTTTTCATAATATTATAAGTGTTATTTACATTTAAAAAAAATTCCATTTATACATATTGATAACTGAAACATATTGATGATAAGAAAACGCTTATAAACCCAGCCTAAGCTAGTTGGCTGGTCTTAGCTGGTTTAAGCTGAAAGTAGCTGGTTTTAGTTGGTCTCCCAGCCTGGCTAGGCTGGTCAAGCTGGTTTTAGCTGGTTGCTCCAACTGGTCTCCCAGCCTGACCACAAGTGGTCAAAACCCCTCTAAAACCAGCCTGCTAACCAGCTATGACCAGGCTGGAAGACCAGCTAAAACCTGCCAACCAGCTTAGGCTGGTTTCAGCTGTTTTTTTTCAGCAAGGTTCCCATAAAAAGTTGTTTTAGTCAATGGAACAATTTTGAGGTTCATGCTAATGGATGGAATGCTAAAGAATAACTTTCTCTAGGGCTGTGACTAAAGTCGCCCCCTATACCCTTATATAGTGCACTATTTGAAAGTCATTTAATATCCATTTATTGAATAGCCATTTGTACTGATGTCCTCAATAACATGTGTACAACCAATGTACATAGCTAGCTGCTAAAGAATACCCATGCACCGTGAACATTGTGCTGAATGAATTCCTGCATCTTGCAGCAGAAAACGCCGTCCGCAGCACTTCTACCAAACTCAGTGTCTGAATTCACTCATTCACTCGTTTTCATTCACTCATTTAGTGGACTATATTAGTGTAGTAATGCAGGGAATAGTGAATGTATGGAACAGCCTATGTATTCTATATTGCTCTGACTAAGACCCGACTAATCGTTAATGGAATTGGTTGTCAGTTACTTTTATGATCAGTTATCAATCAGATTTATCGATTAGTTGTAGCAGCCCTACCTCACATGCCTCACGGTACAAGAAATTTCCAGCTTGTCATGCACATAAAAGAGAGAAAATCTGCAAATCATATTCAGACCATGTGACACACTCCCTCTTCAGCCATATAAATCCCACAAAGACAAACGGATGGCTGAGCAGTTTTTCAAGTGTCTAGAGCTTAAGATGACTCGCTAAATAAACCATTTTCTATTTAGTGTTCATTACTACCATATAATTGCTACTCTCATTGTGTTTAGTGGTTAGGAGGTGCTATGGGCTTTCTAGAATAATGATGGCTCATAGGAGGCCTGCTCTTAATAGTCGTGGGCAACATTGTGGTAAACAATAATCATATCACCTATCTCCACTGTTTTTTTTTGTACATGATAGTTGGCAAAGTGCACAGTTAATTACTTGCTGAAAGTGCAGTGAAGAACAAGTGCTTGTACAAAGCATGTTTGTGAATTATTTAGCTAACAGCCAGTTCCCTTTATTAGATCTAGACACACAATGATCAGGGCAGTAGATTGTGCACTTGGCAGCCTCTTTAGACATTGCATTAGGCATATGGTGTTTGTTTTTTTTGTGGTGAAGGATTGGTGAGGGGTTTTTTTTTATACTTATTCTTTGTTTAATTGTAAAGTCATAACAAAAACATGATTTAATTTTTTTTCATTTCATTTAAAATATTTCTTTTATTTCGTCTTTTCTTTTATGCAAGTGTTTACATTCTTTTTTCAGAGGGTTTGCGGGATATGGGAGATGGGTTTAAACTGTCTTAAATTCTTAATTTTTTATTAAAATTGTTTTTTCTATTTGATTTTAAATTGTAATTTTTGAAATTTTTGTTATTTTAAAAATTTTGTTATTCAAGTTTTCCTCTTTTTTTTAATTTTTTTTTTTTATAACTGTTTTGGGGTAGGTTTGTTGGAGGAGATTTAAAGTATTCTTTAATTTTAAATGTTTTACATTTATTTTTTATTTTAAATATTTTATTCAAGTGTTATTAAAACCCCTTATTCTCAGATGTACCACCACACTGTGAGCTCATTTGACCTGATGGGAAGTCATTTATGTAATAAGTGCTCACAAAAGATCCCAGCTTTCAGAGGAGAATGTCCTCCTGAACGGCTGCCAAATACTATACATCAGCTGCCTAGAATTACCACTCTTCCCTCTTTCTTTTTTCTTGCTCTTTCCCTAACCATATTTATGATTTAAGCCACTCTGACTGGTCAGGCTGTGCATGGACAGCAAAGGGCACCTAGAAGAAATATTGTAGTGTAAAAAAAACCCCAAACAAACCTCAGTTTTAAAAGTCAGTTAGTGCCTCAGAATGATAAGTAGGAACACTCAGCATATCAGTGCAGTAACTTTTTAAACATGATTTTGTTTCCTGACAGCCTGATTAAAGCTATGCACCCTGACTCCATTGAAGTAGTGTTGCAGTAAAGACTGATTGGAGCTGGCAATTTTCACAAGTGCTTTTCAGTTTTGTGCAATATGCATGAGACTGTCAGTGAACAGACTGTAGGTGCTCTATGGGCGTGCCGTCTGAGACTGTGACTGCACAACTATAATGGATAGATTTTGGACAAAAACAGCTCAGCTGGTAGGTCAGTGGCAGCATGAAGCCTGTGACCAATATAGCTATTATGTGTACATTAGCTAAACATCATTCTCATTCAGTTCTTGCTCAGTTTCCTCAGTTTCACCTCCCTCTCTTTTGTTTTTTTAAATAGTTTTTAAAACCTTGTGGTGTGCTCTTATGTTCCCCAGCCAGAGTTGTCATGGAGATCTATTTTCCATTTTTTTAAAAACTGCTTCTTACCTCTGGTTTTAGTTTCTCTCTTTCTCTCTCTCTCATCTCTCTCTCTCTCTCTGCTTCTCTTTCTTTGCTTTTTTTTCTACCTTTCATGATTTAGTTCCTCCGTGTGTTGGTTGCCATGGTTTCCCTCACAGAGTGTAGTTGAGGTGTGCAAGCCCGCCCATGCCTTTAGTTTTCATTGTGTTGTCAATCAGCCTGACATCTCTATTGACAATCTCAGTTTGAGAAAACACCAGGAAAGAATCTTGGCTTGAGCAATTCATACAAATAACGGCCATGCTCTGGACTGTTTCACTCTCAAGACTTTTATAGCATTTAAAGCCTACATTAGACCGTATTCTGCTTGTTTTTTGTTTCAGATGTTTAGTTCCTTTACTTTTGATAAGCCAAAATAATTTATTTTCCTTTTTTTTCCATTTGTGTCTGTGAAAAAAATAGTAAAATAATAGTAAAATCATTAATTCAGTTCACTGAATGCTTATTTATTTATTTCTTTATACTACCGTTCAACATTTTAGGGTCAGATAATTGTAAAAGGAAATTAATACTTTTATTTAGGGATGGTTGCATTTAAATGATCCAAAGTTGAAGTGAAATAAAATCTTTCTACTTTTTTTATCATTTAGAAATCTGGGAAAAAATAGACAAAGAAAAAAAATGTTTTATGGTTTGACAAATATTAAGCACCACAAATGTTTTTAACATTAATAATAATAAGAAAGATAAAATGACTGGAGTAATGGCTGCTAAAAAAATAATCTTTGTCTTCATGGGAATAAACAACATATAATATGCATTAAATATAAAACAGTTTGTTTTAAGTTGTAAAAAAAAATCCCTCTTTATTGTTTTCACTGTATTTTTGATCAAATAAATAAAACCTTGTTGAACATAAGAGAAAAATCATTACAAAAATCTTACTCACCACAAACCTTTAAATGGTTATATGTATGTCAATAGGTTTACAGTTTGTTAAAACTTTGTTGATTTGTACACTAAAGACATAATTTTCAATTATGTGAAAAGGAAAAACGTGGGTGCAAAGTTGGACCTGCCACTGCAAAGCCAAATATTGTTTGTCATGCAAATTTTTGTCCTTTGTCCTTTGAATGGTCAGCGGGGTTAAAGATGAAACTTTTCAAACTTTGAGCGCCCATTCAGTGCAGTGTTGATGTGACTCACAATCCCAGTATCTCTCTAATAAAAAAACTGAAAAAGAAAAGGTTGACTTCTTTTCAGGAGCTCTCCCATTTACTTTTCTTATATTGATTTTTTAATCTTGACAAAAGTCAAGGGCTGAAATTGATGCTGTATATCTTTTCCATCTATGCAGAATGGCTTTTCCCAATGAATGGCACACTTGTCTTTGACTTCCTTTGAAAGTCTGAGAGCACGGACAGGTGCTAATGTGACCTATGAGACTGTGAGATGATGACAGGTGAAGACAATACCACACAGACACGCCTCAGAGCACTATTATCCAGTCTGACAGGAAGACAGTTGCATGTGTCCAGATGAAGTTAAGGTTTCCTTCTTCCTTAAAGAGCTTATGTGTGAGCATTTTTGATGGAGAGAGCCTAAATCATTGTATAATGTTTTTACGAGTCCATGGTAGAGAGGTTTCAGTTCTCATCGATGTGTGTACACACATTTAAATGTGCCAGAACCCCAGTGCAATGGAAGATGAAAAGCTGTGTGTGTTCGTACTTTCCCCACTCCCGTTTATTGAATGGGAGCAGTGACAATGAAGGTTGTGGCAGCAGATGCCTCAGCATAAATTTCACTCTGAGGAAGAAAAGATTAAAGCTCTCGGGAGGAGATACATGTTTAAGAGAGAAGGATGAATAAATGCACAGCAGTTTCCTATAGTAATTTGCATGGGTAATAGACTCAAAATAGATTGAACAGTTTAAAAACAACTAACACTTCTCATTGACAATTGGTAATGTATGCAGGATCACATCGCATATGTGCTCTTTCCCGCTTCTTTTTCAGCAAATAATTTATCTCTTCAAAAGCAGAATATGATCCTGTGTAAATAAGAGCAGATGGATTTTTTTAATGCAAATGTGTTGCATTATGCTAATGGTAAAATGGAAAAAATGTTAAATGAACATGGTAAAAATGTGTTCAATTAAACTAAAAGCACTGCAATCTTATTGGTAGCTGAAAAGATAATCAAAGTTACCAAAATATTTACAAAACAAATAGTTGAAGCAAAGTATTTGTTGAATTTTATGAATGGCATGTGTTCAGATTTCAAATGCTCATAACCTCTTTATAACATTATGAAGGCATGTTATTCTGTTTACACAGATACTGTCTGAAAAAATGCTGTTAGATGACTATTCAAACATTGGAGTAAAAATAGGATGCGTAATTGTGAAATACATGTTACGAAATTAATCGCAACTGTGAAGGATAAAGTCTTAAATATGAAGAAAATTGTTGTTTAGGTGAGATATTTAAAGTCACAGTGCTGCAGTTATGAGATACACAGTCACATTGATTACATTTTTTTAAATGGACACTTTATCTCTTTCAGTTTGGCTTTATATCTCACAGTTGGTACTTTAAGTCACAGTTGTGAGATATAAAGTTGCAAGTCACAATTACCTTTTTATTTTACTTTTTTGACAGACAGGGGCATCCATAGACATCCATCTCAGCAGTTCTCAGCTTTTTCAGTCTGAGGGGAGAAACTGGTGTTTTTAGCCCGGGGCCAAAACTCTAGCACTGTTATCTAGCAGAGGGACGTCTGTGTACGTTAGTGTGTGCAAGTGACAGCAACACAAAGGGAGCACTGACTGTGTGTTTGACTTTTATGTTTAGAATTGATACCACGTCTCCATATTGTGTCCCTTGAAAGCTCCGAATGGTCTGAGTGTTTATACCATCTGCCCGTTTCATTTAAAGTTTTTTAAACCCTCCCATCTTGCTGAATATACAGTATTGATCTTGCCACATGAGAGCTGTTTTACACCAGCAGTTCCCCTTTTTGTATAATTATGTTCCACCTAATGGACCTCTAACTCTGCACGTTCTTCTTATATTTTAATTCTAAGGTATCTATATTTATTGGTGCGTCTTGTGTGTGTGTGTGTGGTTGTAATGTTGTGTTGTAGTTGCCTGTATGGTGTATATAGATATATATATATTATAGATATTATATGTATATGTGTGTGTTTGTATGTATGTATGTATGATGCTGTGTATGTATGTGTATATATCTGTATTATGTGTGTGTGTTGGTATGCATGTATATGTGTACTGATAGATGTTTATGTGATATAGATTATTATAATTACATATCATCATACATACATAACATACATACATAATCATAATACATAGATACACACCAACTATATATATACTATATAGCGATATACAAATATATAAAAACACACCTTTGTTACGTGTACTGTGTTAGGCTAATCGAGACTTGTCATAGCACTTGCATATAATTGCTCTTTTGTTAGTTTTGACTGCTTCTATTGTCCTCATTTGTAAGTCGCTTTGGATAAAAGCGTCTGCTAAATTACTAAATGAAAATGTAATGTAAATGAATAGAAAATAAGAAGTACTGAGACTCAAGGAAGCTGTGCATCTATGTTAATGTAATTTATTATTGTACTTTTCCCTGGTGCATTGTTTAGGGTCCTTTGGTCACCTGTAATAATTTTTTGAATAATGAAGAAATATGTTGGCTGTCAAAGGTGAGCCATTTCTGTCTGATTTAATGTAGTATGTATGTAAAAGCACTTTGGTTCGCTAAGTAGGCCGCTGGGATTGGGGGATTTTCACACTTTGCTTTCATGCGGCCTGACATACACCACCATCAGGAAAGATGTATGCACAAGCAGGTGAGCCCGGCTAACCTATGATTCTCAGCCACCCGCAGATGTTGGGAATTTCTGGATTCAGCAAAAGCGAAGCGACAACGCTATTCATCACAGGCTTATGAAAGTGGGACAGCGTCTCCTCCTCTCTTTATACTTGGTTCATCTCTCTACTTACACTGCTTGATTGCTCGTGTAGGACGTGTTAAACCCCTGTGCAAGTTTTCTGAAGGCAGAGAAAATGTTTCTTTAAGTGTCAGGTTTGTTTACTCTATTCATTGCCGGTAATGTTGCTTTCAGGAGGGAGGATGTCTAGAGGTGGACATTCTGTCAAGTTTTGAGAGTCTTTAGCTATTTTAAGTCAGAGAGAGTTGCTGATTGCAACACACTGTACTTGAACTGTAATTTGACATATCCTAGTGAAATAGGAAGTTCAGTGGGGAAAAAGATTTTATCAATTGGTATTTGATTGGATTGTGAAAGGTGGGCATTACATAGCTATGGATGGATAGCTATGGAGTTTTTTTTAAATTGTCCAATAGCCTGCTCGGCCTAGGTGATGTCATCAGAAAATGAAACTAGTTTTAGACGAAGAGCAAATTATTACTGTAAATTCACTCATCCTCAGGCAATCCAAGGTGTAGAGTTTGTTTCTTTGTCTGAACAGATCTGGATAAATTTAGCATTACATCACTTGTTTACTAGTGGATCTTTTGCAGTGAATGGGTGCCGTCAGAATGAGAGTCCAAACAGCTGAAAAAATGTCATATTTATCCACAAGTAATCCACACGACTCCATTCCTTTAATTAATGTCTTGTGAAGTGAAAAACCACACGTTTGTGAGAAACACATCCATCATTTCTGCATTTTAACTTCAAATTATCACTTCTGGAATAAAATAAATAATAAATCAAAAGAAAATTGGAAAAAGTCCATCCCCTGTTTTTCTCTCATGTCAAAATCCACCAACACATTTGTTTAAAACTGTTTTGGACTGTTTTCACTTGTAAACAGTGCTCGATCTGTGCATATTTATCTCCTGATTAAGACAAGACAACTTTTTCACTGGAGAAAGCAATAATATTGAATAAGGTTTGAAAGAACTGCATTTTTTTATTATTTTATAATGTTCTCTGAGGTTCACTTATAATGTTATCAAGATTTTTTTTTACATCAAAAAACATCATAATTTAGAAGTAATAGGCTATTTTCTGTCCTGTTTTGACCCATTTGAAATGCTCTGTTGTGGTGGATTGCAGACTCGGAAGTAAAGGCCCACTGCTATGATTGGCTAACAGTTGTGTATGTTTGACAGCAACATTCCTCATAGATGGACACTGCTGTGATTTAGATTAAAAACGCATAAATACTCATTACATATCAAACGGTCTGTAATTACAGACAAAGAAATAGTGACCACGTAATAAAAACAGTTACTCGCACTTGTGTGGTGCCACATTACAGTCAGATCCATCGTCTTTTAGTTTCAATCTTTCTGAAAATCCTGTGTCGAATTGTGCCTTGTTTGTAAACGAATCCACTGTAAAATGAAGTGAACAAAGGATCAAGTTCTTACTGACGTGGTCCGGACTTTCATAAAAAATTTAATTCATGCACTCTTTCCTAATGTTAGGATCAGGAGGAAGGAAATGCAAAGGCCCTGTTTTTCCACAACTTGGCACTGTACAGCGTCGTCTTGTCTTCGGAGCCATCTTTATTTACCCACTACATGCACGAATCGGTGGGCGGGGCTAAACAGGCAGTGATGTAGAAGCAGGCGTTGATCATCTTCTACAGAGTCAGGGTTTAGCCACACTATTACGTCATGAAGTGGCACATTCATTCCACAACCTGTCGTTTTGGCAGATTGGCGTCAATATAAGCTGTTATTAGACTAATGAAAAAGTTTTAAGTTCTGAAACCTCTTATATGTCAAAAGATCAACGGAATTTGGATTTCTCAGTTCATGAACCCTTTAAAAACGTCTTGATGGATTTGTTTCTTGCAAACACGCAGCATTTCGCTTCACGAGACTTTAATTGATGGACTGGAGTTGTGTGGATTACTTGTAATGTTTTTATCAGCTGATGTTATTATCAAATCTTCATTTTGGGGTGATTTATTCCTTTACATAGTGTCAAGTTTGATTCTATGTTGATTTGTTTATGTTGGTAACAAGAACTTAAAGCATTAGAGATATATTTTATCATTTTGTAACGGTTTTAATAGTTTTTAAAAATGTGATTACATTTTAATTTGAATTATAAGCACTCATTTCATTTTATGTACATTTTGATGAATTTTAAAACGTAATTATTTAGAGCTTACCCAAACTCTGAAAAACAGTTCAATTATTAATATTAATTAGAGATTAAGGAGAAGCATCAGTGCGCATTTGGAACAAATTTTTAATGTTGCTCCTGTAATCCGTGCTTTGGTGCGAAGACAAGGGAGTTAATGTTAAAATCAGCCTTTACTTGGCTGTATGTCCAATACGTACTTTCCTGCATATCCCTGGCATGAGAGAGCAGTGACTGGTAGCCTCAATACTGCCTCCAAACAATAAACAAAAGAATAAGTGAAATTTTGGACTCCAGGGGAAGACGCGAATGTCTGGCGAGTCTGATCTTTCGCCTGCACCTCTCCGGAGACATTTACTTTCTCCTCTCTCACTGCACTTTCTCTTCCATTTATTCCTTCCCAGCAGGATTCAGTTGTTTCCTCTGTCTTTTGCACACAAATCTACATGACTGAAGCTCCTACATTTCAAATAACAAACAGAAGAGCTGAATTTATGCAGTGTTACGAATCTACATGTTGAGCTCACAGACTATGAAAAGCTTCTGTGGTTATGGTTCTCTAATGCCTATACTTTTTAGTACTCCAGATGTGCTCAGATCGGTGTTTTCCTTTATAGATTATAGGGTCAGTATCACAACTGGGTCAAAAATAACTTTTTTGCGGATCTGTTAGTTATTACAAATACACATTGTTCACCACTGTGGCCACGGGCAGGATGATGTTTGGACAATGCAGGCTTTTTTCATTTGTTTTGGATGAAAGGCACATGTGATTAATGAGATTAGCCACAGATCATGTTTAGGAGTATTTTAGGACCCTTGTTTTTCCTCCCAGCTCCCTTCCAGAGCTTCCAAAACGTTCTGAGATCAAGTTTTGATATGAGGAAATACCTTCTGCTAGAATGGCGACCAGAACATTCCCCCGATAAAAGCACTGATCTGAAAAAGAAAAAAGAGAGGGGATCTGATTGGATGCTGAGCCGAAATTTAAATAAGTAACACTGAACTAGCTTTTGGCCTTGGTGCAAAAACAACAGCTTATTTTGGTGTTTCGTTGGCCAGAGGTCAAAAGCAAAGTAATAGGATCTAATCGCTCTGTTTCAGTCCCGTTTCGATGACCTACCTCTCTATGCTTGAAGAGAAATGGCATCGTTCTCTGTGTTGACTGCTTTTGCAAAACTACAACATGTGCAAAAAGCACAAAAAAACCTTCTTGAGAACACTGGCAATACAACCATTTAGCTTTTAATCACAGCTCATGTGAATCATGAGTTGCTTTGAAAATGTGAAAAATGATAGAGTATGTCTGCTGTTGTGTTTTTATTGCTAGGTACATAATCTGTGTAATAAAATTCACACACAGCTTGAAATTGCGCAGCTTCCATGCCGTTAGGAAATGGATATTCATCTGTGCGCCGTATATGATGAAGTTGCCAGTAAACCCATCATTTAGCATTTATGTGCACTGCAGGAATTTGTATTGAGCATTAAACCTGTGTAATATACAGAGGCGGACAAATTACTCAATTCCATTACTTGAGTGAAAGTACAGATACTGCTGGTCAAATATTACTCCATTACAAGTAAAAGTTGTAAAGACAGATTTTTACTTAAGTAAAAGTACAGAAGTACTTGCATTTAAAAGTACTTAAGTACCAAAAGTAAGATTTATTGTTGTATGCAATACTTGCAATACTTCTGAAGCAACTTACAATACATTACACCTGCTGAATACACTGACTAGCTTGTAGTATCTTTGGAATAAAGAGCTTTTAGAATGTTAAAAACCTATGGGGGAAAAAAATTAACACCCCTACCCACCCCCACAAAAGCAGGATGGTAGTGATCTCACACAGCTCTGACAGTGTGTAGCCATTCATCCACATTTGAACAGAGTGGACAGTGAAATTCCTGTAAACACAGAGTGATAAGAAAGAAAAAAAAAAATCAAACCTGCTTTAAAACCCAGCAACACAACTGTAGCTGTACAACTTTACAACAGCAACACTGCTTTAACAAAAAAGCTAAACAGCAAGACTTATTTGACATCAAAACAAACATTTTAAATGCTGTCTAATCGCTCTCGCTGTACTTTGATGTCACACACAGAATGGTCTGTGCAGTGCTGCTTCAAGTCAAACACCTTTTGTGTTTTATTAGGAGACGTACAACAGTTCTTCTGTGGCTTTATAGGTAATATTTTCACCTACACAATTTAGCAAAGTCAGACAATATTGTGTCTAATATATACCACAATATTAATGTCTTATTATTGAATTGTTGTAAATAAATACCACATTTGGAACTAGTCAGTGTTCAAAAAATCCTGGGAAATCACTTCAAGTAGCCCTACAAGAGTGATTACTGATAAACTGTCTGAAAAAAAGACTTTCAAAGCTAACGACTTTTTACTTCGAGGACCTTCATAGAAATGTAGTGGAGTGAAAAGTACAATATTTATCTTTCAAATGTAGTGAAGTTAAAGTCATGAGTTCCCAGAAAAAATAATACTCAAGTAAAGTACAGATACTCAAAAAGTGAACATAAGTACAATACTCAAGTAAATGTACTTAGTTACTGTCCACATCTGGTAATATATGAATCAATTCTTCCCACTAATGGACAATAAAATCTACTGCTTAAATGTTCTATCTAGCTGTTGACCCAGATGGTGTGCAAAGAGGAGATCCTCTTCTCTTCAAGGCTAGAGGTTGAGCTTTTCCTGTAAACATCAACATCCTCTTTTAACTGTTGAGTGGACATCCTCTCATCGCTCATGAATAGTTTGCTCAAAACCCTTATTTCCTTGTAGAGGGCAGACTTGTTTGTCTTTAATACGCCTTGGCTGATGGGGCTAAAAAGTTGAGCTGATTTTCAAAGGAAGTAGTATTTAAATATGCGTAATTAAATTAATAGTTCATAAAAAGAAGTTTTGTCATTAATTACTCATCTCCATGTCCTTCTAAATGTTTATGACTCTTTATTTCCTCAGTAGAACACTAAAAGAGAAATTATGAAGGTTGTAACTACATGGAAAAGAGCAACTAAACTGACACAGGCATAGGCTTTCAGGCATCAAAAAGGATGTGAAAATACCATAAAAGTTGTATATATGTCTCAAGCCCTTTATTCCAAGTCTTCTGAAGTCTACTGAGAGCTTTGTGTGAGAAACAGACTAAAATTTAAGCTGTTGTTCACTGAAAATCTTAATTTATTCATTCGTTCAGGGGTGCATTTTCCAAAAGCATCATTAGCCAACCAAGGCCATATGCATAGTCTCTGTCAACAGAGTTCAACGATCCAGTTTCTGTCCGTTTCCTCAAAGATTCCTCAAGTCATCCTCAGATGCCATTTTTGTTATTTATATATAAAAAAATCTAACATTAATTTGATCTCAACCAATTAATTAATGAAAGTTATTACCCCACCACTTGGGTAACATAATTAAGAGCAGTTAGCCTACATATTGTTGAACCAACATGGTTTGAATGACGGATGTGCACAAAAGTTACTATGGTTTCAGAAAACAGTTGTGACTAGCTAGTTGATATCTTCCAAAATGTATTGTATAATTGTAGTTAAGTAGCGAGTTATGATGTTGTACCAGAAGCATACCACTGACTGGTTTTGTGGACTACTTCAACTGAGTCAGTGAAAAGATCTTGCTAAAAAGAATAATTCATTCATTTTACATCAATACTTCTCTTATGAGCACTAGGAGATTTAGGGGTGGATGTCTACTGTATTTCAGTAAATAACTTTGAATTTCAGTCTTACAAATCTATTGAATGACTCCAGAAGACTTGGAATATGAAGTGTCCTTTTTTGAAGCTTAAAAGCTCTAGTTGGTGATTGGTATGAGCTGAATAGTTTTTTTTTTCATTCAATTAGTCACAGAATGGCTTGCACACCTTTGGTCTGCTCAGTTTCTAAATGTCAGTCATTGTGTGTAGATTCAGTATTTTTATTCAAAGTAAGGCTCAATAGGAAGCTTCCTCAGGTAGGCGGTGCGGTAAACCGCCAGTGTGCCATGTGTGAAGCTGGAATTTCACCCAACTTTCCTCCCACCAATCGATTTCTTTAGCAGTCAGTCATGAGGGACCGCGAGCGAGCAGCACTGTGGCACTCATACTGCCGCTTTGCTCTATCCTATTGATGTGTCCCACTTTCACACTTTGGAAAAGATCAATGTGCTGCCTATTGCTTCACTGTAAGCCCTGTCTTTCCTAGGTTTTTTTTTCCCTTTTTTTCCTAGTTTGTTTTGTTTTATTACACATTTATGGTATGACTTGCTGTCTCACTCTCTCTCCCAGGCTTTTCCGCTCCCGGTTCTATGGCAAAGGCATGGGAACCAGGCGGGGAAGCCCGTGAATTATTGTTTGTTTTTGTATGTCAGTATAGATAGTAATGCCTCCCTCGGTCGGGCAGCCTTAGCGTAGAAAATGATGGATGGATTAGATCATATATGCTTTATTGACTGACACAGTCCTCTTTTAGCTTCATCACGGCTAGCAGAAAACCGAATAGGCCTTTTTGCTCTAGTACTGTTTATAGAAAGCCAATAGAGAGCAATAAGCGTTTAAGAGCTGCTGTTTGTACACACTGGAAGAGTGGAGAGTCTTATTTCCGTGTTTTTTATTGACGTCCATGATGTTGTATGATGGTAGCCATGAGAACGGTCCCGGGCTGCTCTCTCTGGAGATCGGCTATATAACGATCCTGTCTCTTTGCCCCCAGGGGGCTTGTCCGGTATGCGGCCTTGACTGCTATCTCTCCACCACTGTGGGACTGTGACCATTTTTCTTTTATTTATCTATTTATGCACTTCTGTCTTCCTTTGAAAAGCAAATCTAAACAGCGTAGGAGGGTTGGGATTATGGTGTGGATGATGATGGCTCAAGAGTTGGCATTAGCGGTCACTGGAGGCTCTAGAGATGTATGATATATGTGACCCTGGACCAGAGGCGGACTTAACCATTAGGCAAAGGTAGGCGACCGCCTTGGGCCCCCAAAAGCCAAGGGCCCCCTAAAATGCTTTTTATATGCGAGATGCGCATTCAATGCGAACGCACAAGTGGTTGCTGTGGTGTTCATTAGCACGACAACCGTCTGTGCGTCCGCGTTGAACGTGCTTCTTAGCAAAAGTAGGGCGATGTAGAAAATGGGGACGGAATCCCAGAATCTATTCATAAAAATGGAATTTACTGTCTGAATTTTATCCAGACCTGCATTTCGTTTGCTATTGAAGCACGCGCAACGCTCGCGGTTGTCGTCTGTAGTAGCTAAATAGTATTTTTGCCATTTAATATTCACATACACTAGTCCATATCGCGATTTGATTGAAGTGTACTGAATTGCATTTGATTTATTCATTCAATATTTGACCTAATTCCATGACATTGCTCGTTACAAGTAAAATTCTGTGGTAGCATTTTGAACTGTAGCAAAAATTAAAGGGTTTGTTAATTGTCATTGATAAAACTATAGCTGAATGTTTGCCTTCACCCCCCCCACCTTTGGGGCATTACCAGAAAAATGAAACTACACAACACAGAATTTCTAAAAAAATAAGTAATTAAAATTTCTTAGGGCCCTCTATTATTGCGATACAAAGTATAACTTAGTGTTTGTAGATCAATAATTAGATAGTTGTTTGATGAAACGCATTAAAAGGAATCAACATTTTTTAGATGGGAAAGCGCAGATTGGGCCCTAGAATGTATTTTGGTAAATTTTAATAGGCCTAAAATTGCACTTTAACAATTTCACTAAGTTTCATGATTTTAATTAGACATGTTTTTTGTTAAAATGTAGTATAATCATCCAGAAAAATTAAAACGAAAAAAAAATGACAAAACTCAACCAGCAAATTCAAACAGAAAAAAGGGCCTACAAAATATCAGGCATCTGAAGCTATAATTTTAATACTAAGCAAAAGTGCATATTATATAGGGCCTATTTAATTTTTTTTAAATGGCGCTCACTTGTTTTTGTGAAAGACCCAAGAAGGACCATTTCACTTTCCACACAGGCACACTTTATGTTTGGTTGAAATAATCCTTAAGCATTTAAATTTATAATTTCCTTCAGTTTAATTTAATGTGCAATTAAAATAAATAAAAAATTTATATTTTAACGTTTAGAATTAGACAGCCTTGCGTTGTGTAGACAATTGCATAGTGAAAACTACCCCAAGGCACCACCTAGTGTCCAACCTACTCTAATACTATTATAACCTGTTTAAATGTGAACAAGGGATTTACAACATAAATAAATCCTTTATTTTTAACATGTACATGGTTGTAAATGTGTGAAATTGTATAGGGCCCCATGCCTGTATTTTGTTGGAGATGTTGGTAACGTATTACAATAAGGTTCCATTAGTTAACGTTAGTTTATGTATTAATTAACATGAACAAACAATGAACAATACATTTATTCATCTTAAAGTTTACATGTGCAGTACATCAAACATAACTGAGATCTCCACAAAACAGTTAGTTCACCCTAAAATGATTATTTCGTCATCATTTGTTTACCCTCATGTTGTTCCAAACCTTCATGACTTTCCTTCTTCAGTAGAACAGAAAAGGAGATGTTGTGCAGAATGTTTGGGGCGGACAGTCTCGGTCACTATTCACTTTCATTGCATCTTTTTTTCCCAAACAGTGAAAGACTGTCATTCTGCCTAATATCATATTTCCAGGTTCCATGTTCCAAGAATGTCATAAAGGTTTAGAACAACATACAGGTGAATAAGTGACCAAAATGATCCATTCAGATCTCCATATCTTTGAAAGAGCTACTACTGAGCTCTCCCTTTAAGAGCATTTGAGTCTCAGTCCTTTTGCCCACAGCGCTCAGCTGAAACAACAGTCTCGCTCAAGCTGACGTCACTATTATTAAAACGCTTTCATCTGGTACTGTAACATCTTTGTAAGGTCAGAGGTCACTGTTTAACTGCTCTCTAGAGGATTCTCAGCATATCCAAGACTTTTCCATATAAGTCAGCCCCCCGCTGTCCCAGGATCACTTTAATCAATCAAACTCTCATTCTGATCTGCCCCTCACCACCTCTTCTGCACTCTTGCTTTTTTGTCTTCCTGTACTCATTGTTTGTGTTTGTCACATGGGTTTATCTTTAGAACTGTTTGATTCTTTACAGCGATTGTTTCTCAGGGTGACATCTGCAAAATAACATTTGCATTGCTCCTCTGATAAAACTCAGGAACAGTTTGGTTATTTATGGGCAAGACAACTGCCTTTTACAACTTTACTTGAAACTGATGATGGTTTACAAAAGTATACCATGTGCATAATTAATTCACTAATATTGCTTTGGTCAAAAACAGCTAACGCCAGATAAGTTAAACTTTTTGCATCCTTGTTTTGTGTTTACAGCTGCAAGACGGCAAAACATTGGCATGGTTATGGCTATGTAAACAACAACAGTTTGAGGAGTGACTCAGGAATGATCATTTAGAGAATTCATGCTTGTATTTGTAGTGTATGTGTGTTAATAGTTAATTTTAGTTCTCAGTTCTTTGAAACAAGCATCCCTTAAACCAAATATACCTAAATATAGCTGCACAATTGCCTGATAGCAGCCCTACAGTCCAAAAAAATGTCTAAATTATGTTTCTGATTGTTTCTGATTTAGACAATAATTTACAGACTTGTAAATGGGGAGATTTCATTAGATAATACAGTATCAATTAGGGATGTAACGGTATGAAAATTTCATATTACGATTATAGTGACCAAAGTTATCACGGTTATCAATATTATCATGGTATTGTTAAAATGTGCTGGAAATGTTCAAAAAGAACTGATTACCACTGAAAAATTTCAAGAGTTTCTATTTGAAATCAAAGAAACAACATAATACAATACAGCATATATGCACGATTTTTTCGCATAAACATTAAATTAACAATGACGCCCTAACCAATAAATCATAATAAATCACAACCACACCAAACACATATATATATATATATATATATATTACCAGTGGGGCAAAAAAAGTATTTAGTCAGCCACCAATTGTGAAAGTTCTACCACTTAAAAAGATGAGAGAGGCCTGTAATTTTTCATCATAGGTATACCTCAACTAAGAAAGACAAAATGAGAAAAAAAAATCCAGAAAATCACATTGTAGGATTTTTAACGAATTAATTGGTAAATTCCTCAGTAAAAAAAGTACTTAGTCACCTACAAACAAGCAAGATTTATTAACTTCTTCTTTAAGAGGCTCCTCTGACCTCCACTGGTTACCTGTATTAATGGAATCTGTTTGAACTTGTTATCAGTATAAAAGACACCTGTCCACATCTCAAACAGTCACACTCTAAACTCCACCATGGCCAAGACCAAAGTGCTGTCAAAGGACACCAGAAACAAAAATGTAGACCTGCACCAGGCTGGGAAGAATCTGCAATAGGTAAGCAGCTTGGTGTGAAGAAATCAACCGTGGGAGCAATTATTAGAAAATGGAAAGACATACAAGACCACTGATAATCTCCCTCGATATGGGGCTCCATGCAAGATCTCACCCCGGGGGGTCAAAATGATCAAAAGAACTGTGAGCAAAAATCCCAGAAACACACGGGGGGACCTAGTGAACGACCTGCAGAGAGCTGGGACCAAAGTAAAAAAGGCTACCATCAGTAACACACTGCAACGCCAGGGACTCAAATCCTGCAGTGCCAGACGTGTACCCCTGCTTAAGCCAGTACATGTCCAGGACCGTCTGAAGTTTGCTAGAGAGCATTTGGATGATCAGAAGAGGATTGGGAGAATGTCATAATATCAGATGAAACCAAAATAGAACTTTTTGGAAAAACTCAACTTGTCGTGTTTGGAGGAGAAAGGATGCTGAGTTGCATCCAAAGAACACCATACCTACTGAAGCATGGGGGTGGAAACATCATGCTTTGGGGCTTATTTTCTGCAAAGGGACCAGGATGACTTATCCGTGTAAACGAAAGAATGAATGGAACCATGTATCGTGAGATTTTGAGTGAAAACCTCATTCCATCAGCAAGGGCATTGAAGATGAAAAGTGGCTGGGTCTTTCAGCATGACAATAATCCCAAAAACACCGCCCGGGCAACGAAGGACTGGCTTCTTAAGAAGCATTTCAAGGTCCTGGAGTAGCCTAGCCAGTCTCCAGATCTCAACCCCATAGAAATCTTTGGAGGGAGTTGAAAATCCGTGTTGGCCAGCGACAGCCCCAAAACATTACTGCTCTAAGAGGAGATCTGCATGGAGGAATGGGCCAAATACCAGCAACAGTGTGTGAAAACATTGTGAAGACTTAAGAAAACGTTTGACCTCTGTCATTGCAAACAAAGGGTATATAACAACGATGGAGATGAAATTGTGTTATGACCAAATACTATTTTCCACCATAATTGCAAATAACTTGACTTTAAAATCCTACAAGAGTGACTTTTAGGGGATTTTTTTTTCTCATTTGTCTCTCATAGTTGAGGTATACCAAATGATGAAAATTACAGGCCTCTCTCATCTTTTTAAGTGGGAGAACTTGCACAATTGGGGGCTGACTAAATAAATTTTTCCCTGTATATATATATATATAGATTAAAAGTACACACAATCATAATACAGTGTCTATATATAGCACACACAACACACACACAATTATATATTATATATCTAACAATTGGGGATATACGTTGGTGATATACGTCGAAAGTTCACATACAAACGTAAATAGAATAGGCTAATTAAATTTGTCTATTTTAATGTAAGACACCATATTTTTCGTCAGTGATAGAAATATGATTTAAGACGGTAGTGTAAGCAAGTTTAGTTCGAAAACGTTTAATAGTAAATAAGACAATATTTGAATAAAATAATAATAAAAAATATTTATTTGCAACAACTGATGAGTACTGAATGCTGCACGCATGCGCAGCGTTGTCAAGGTAACATTTGGTCAGTCATTCCCTTCGTCAAAGGAGTTCCAAACGCTTCTACGAGACAGTAATACCCTGCACCCTACATAGAACACACTTCAAGGGCTCTGCCCTCCGTAGGGAGTAGGGCATAGGGATGCTCACTTACGTTTGGAATTAGACAATGTCTCTTGTATCACCGCAGAGGCGCGGACGCGCTTTCTCGTTTCATTCAAATGCAGCTTGCTGTCTTGCGTTTCAGTTTTCGATTGTATTAAAATGAAATCAGAGGAATTTATAATATGTATACTACTATAATTTACTTATTAATACTACTATAATTTTGCTGTAATGATCATATTGTCCTGATGATTGTTTTGAACACTGTTCATAATTTATAAACAGGTAAGATTTCAAAACATTAATCTCAATTCAATATTTCATATCCCCGTATTTATATATTATTATAGGTGGAAAAAAAAATCTGTGTAATAAGTTAACTATGAATAATAAATACATTATCCCTTAAATGTCAACCTTATAGTTTGACCGTTCGTTCGTCTTGGCTCAAAGCCACTTGCTGAGAACTTTTCTTTGCGGAAGCTTTAGGTTAAACAAGTGAGATAACGAAATATTTAATCTCTAATCAATATTTTTTATTTAGTTTTGGTATTGAGGTAAAAGTTGCATTGCATCCGCTATATAACAGTGGGTGGTGGTCACGAAGATGACGGAGCAAAATTGATGCGTTTCCATCTTTTGCAGCGACTTTCTTCTTGCAAGATAAGCAGACAGGGTGACCGTCCTCGATTAAAAAGCCTTCAGGACTCTTGTAAAAGCCAAAACACGACCAGACCTCCGATTTGGTCCTCTTAGATGGCTGAAAAATCTCCCGAGCGCTGTCACTGCCTTCCGTCATTTCGTCTCGTGCAAAAAGCAACAACAACAACAACACTGCATTCTGCTTCTGCGTCAGACTGATGCTGGTTGGACAGGATTTACTGCGAGTTTTCAAAATCGTGATAATCAAATATGGTTTTGATGATAATTAAATTTTAAATGATAATACTAACCATCAGGGCATTTTATTGTGATTTATCGTGAAACCGGTAATCGTTCCATCCCTAGTATCAATCCAAATTTTCAGAATTACTGTCACTTTTCTAGGCATTTTTGCATTTACTTGTAACTAACAAGGTAGTTTTTAATGTAAATATGAATTCTCCAAGTTCTCACAGGTGTCCTGTCACATTTACCACAGGTGTGGTAGGTTGTTAATCTCATTAACTGTGGACATGTTCCACAAAAGAAACAAACTCATCTACAACTTGGAAAGCCTTTTGGTGAGAATTTTCTGAAAATGTTTATTATTGAGTAAACTATTTATTTAATCCGAACAGAGGTTACAATTCTAACATGATCTCTGCATTTGGAAAGACATCAGCAAGATGTTTTTACATGTTCAGCATCTTCCAAGCTCTGTGGTCACTGCTGACGTGTCATGAGAGGGGTATAAGAGTAAGGAGTTTGAGCTAAGCAGGGTCAATGTCAAATCCCTTTCTACTTCCTCAGCCCTAAGTTGGCACTGGATGTCAGTTTTTCAGACAACAAGCTGTGCTAAGCGGTTCAGTGGTGTCTGGTTCTTGATGTGTTTATAGGCTTGGGATCTCACACAGTAACCTTGGCACTCGAGGGGTCTCTGGTTGAGGTCCCTTGTTATGAGAAATGTGATGCTCGATTAAGCAGTGGGTCAAAATCTGTTGCTGTAAGTTCTGAATGTCACTGACCTTCAGAGACATCCTTCAGCCCACCAGTGACCTGGCGAACAACGTAGGGCACGAGCGAGGATGCAAGGACTATTTTTTCAATCTTACAAAACCTATTATGTCTGTTTCCATTTTGTTGTTGAGGCTGTTGCTGATTTAATCAAGTGATTATCATGTTTTGCTTGAATTAGGAAAGATTTGGCCTGCAATGACGAATTGATGCACGGTTTTGAACCACCAGGCATGAGTTGTAAACAAGATACAAAGAAAGCCTTAAGGAGTTTACTGAGGAGGGGAAAACGGCAGCCTACAGTAGCTGTAGGCTTTGAATAACTTAGTTCAAGCTGCTCACCACTACAGTTCAAAAACATAACAAATCATATTGGGGAAAAAGAAACAAATAGCCCAGAAAATTTGAATTACATTGAACTCAACAGGAAGGGGAAGGGAGGGCTGAGGTCGGTATAGATGGTTATGATATGGTAATTTCAAGGAATTCTTTCTTGGTGATATTGTGGTCGCTGGAATGTGATTACAGCATAGAATACTGCCTTGGGATTTTTCAGATCATATGACAGCATCAAAGCCAAGAGAGATGATTGGGTAATGGATGCCACAGGGGATGACTTTAATGGCTTGAAGCAGTCTGACAGCATACCACAAACACACTACATATGCTCTGGTTTAGGAGTCCTTCTGAAGTTTTGGCTTAATAGCACAGTATAGAAGTTGAGGAGTTTAATGTCTCTCACAGACCTACAGTGGAGAGAGAACGACTTGAGGAATGATAATATATATGTACTGTATGTTCAGCTAATGGCCCTACTGAAGCCAGCCTAAGGTGGATAGCTAGTTTCTCAGTCTGGTGATAGCTAGTTTGTCTATTTTGATGGTTTTAGAGTGGTTTTTGTACTTGCAATTTGATCGGGGTGGTAAACTAACTGGCTGACCAACTGAACCAGTTAAACACCAACCTTAGTTTCCTAAGCCTTGGCATAAGTTGCTGCCCCCCCCAAGGAACTAAAAATTATACATTATTTAAAGCACATTCAATTTATTGTAACATATCTGTGATATATTTTAAGTTATTACACTGTAAACCCAAGCTTGGTCCATATCCAATTTTGACATTTGTTACATGCAAGTGTGTTACTTGCTAAACCCAGTGCACTATATTGACAGGAGGGGGTATTGACTGTGTCTGCATTGACTGTGTTAAGGTGACCTCATCATTATGAATTAATGAGGTGGGAATGCTAGTAGTCTCAATTCCAGGTGGTCTCCTGATGTTTGTGTCTGGAGTGAAACTTAGAAAGCACTAAATCTCCTGTACACAGAGCACCTTCCAATAAGGGATGCCATTGAAAGTCACCCTTTTCCAAAGTATTTTATTGGGCTGTCAAAGGTAACAATTTAACACATAATTAAATGTTTGACAAGGTTTTTTTTTCTTCTAACACTGTTGATGCATGTATTCAACTGGACATTGTTATGGTTTAATTTTTTTCTTTGTAAGAGCGGCAGCTGTTGAACACACAAAACAGTCACCAAGCAGAGCTCCTGTTTATCGGTAAATGTGGAAAAAAATACTTAATGGCTTTTTTATTTTATTTTATTTTATTAACATTTTTTATGAGAAGGGCTTAAAAAAATAAGATAAGTCATGATTAAATATTTTAGTCCATTGACTTTAATTTCATTACTTTGTATAGCTTCCTTTTGCAAAATTATAAAATAATATGTGCGTGTGTGTGTGTATATAGGAGGGGAGACACAGCATATATTTAACTGCATATATTTAATTTATAAAAATGCTTAGACTTGGTATATGAATGGAAGCAGTGTTGTAGTATAATTTTAATAGCATGAGGGGAAAAATGACCTTTTCATGAGTCAAACATTCTTTTTAAGCAATCAAGCAGTCTGGAAATAACATCTACTGAGCTCTATAGTTCTTCCTGCTTTATCCAGTGTGGACACTGCTTCAGCATATGACAGAGGACAGAGTAATTCTAAATGACTCTGCAATAATGTAAACACTCTACGGCTCTGTACTGGATATTGAAGAGGACTCCTGCATGAGGTGGACAGTATGATGAAGTACAATCTCCAAGCTAGACATCTGTTTGTATATATGTGAGAGAGCTGTGCTGATTTACCCTTCACATGCCGTAGTTATAAGCACACACAGAGCACTTAGGTTTCTGCCAAGGTTAAACATAATATGCATTCACCAAATATGCAGCATTTACAGTTTAAAGTGACATTTTTACCTCATTTATACCTGATGTCATATTACAGTGATTATGATTGTGTTCACCTTCACTATCTAAATTAGACCCTTTTTAACAGATCTGTATCAAATACTGAACTGAAGTGTTTGGAATCTGCAGTAAATGTTTCCTGACTATTTCCCAATCACCAGGTCAAAGAGTGTGTAAAGACTTTGTAAGCTTTGTAATTGTTAATACTCTTTTTGATCTAATCAGAATGAGTCGTTTGTAATAACATGATGTCTCCACAGAGATGTCTTGATGGAATCTGTCTGCCTAAGAGCATTGCTTTTCTAATCCTGTGGTCTGCTTCTCTTGAATTTGAATCACAGATATGCTAATACTCTTTAGCACAGGACAATCAGCCTTAGCAATTTTGTGGCCAAGATGATGTAATTCTTTAAAATGTATGGACACTGAAGTCTAAAGCCTTCTTATTCTTTATGACTGTTATTACCATTAGCGTTTGTCATAGTTTTTGTGTTGTGTCTGTACGAAAGACTTTGTCACAACTGGTGTCTCGACAGTTCACTAAAAATGAGAATATGTGTCTCTGTTTCAGATTTAAAACTCAAAGTGTGGTCATGTTTACCGTTATTCAGCAAATGTAACACCAGTAATTTCAATAGGAATCCATGCGGTCACAAATTTCGCATGAGGGTGAAAGATTTCTTCACATAGACTTGGCAGCAATTTGGTCATATGAATTCGCCAGTTTGACCAGCAAAAAACTGCTTGGTTTGAAAGTAACTTCTGTGTGAGCGGTGCTTCATACATTGCTACGACAATAGACAATGGACCTTTTTCCTGAAAATTTATGGAGAGTTTTTGTCAGTGTGACCACACTTTCGCTGATTTAAATTTAAGTGTCCTTTGTGATTCTCAGTCAGATGATGCTGCAGAGAAAGAAAGCTGTTTTTACCACTGCATGTTGATTTGGGGATACTTTCATTCTAGAACATCTTTCTTCATCTTGCAGTGTCTCTGGTTGTCATAACAATAACTTCATGCGCTCGCTGCCTCTCCCTGTTGTCCTCTCAATTCAGCTTCTCAAGTTAGTTTAAAATAGCTAGATAAAATGTGCCCAAACAAAAACAAATATGTGGAATAGTTTTAGGTTCCAATAGGTTAAAATTATTTCATGAAATATGTTTGGAGGCCTATAACTGAAAATCTAAACAAAATCTCCACAAGCTGTTTTATGCTATTTGCATTTAATTTTGTTCAAAACTACAGATATGACAAAATAAGAATGAAATCACTGCTCTACTCTACCTAAGTTGCTCAAACCAATCTTGTTTAGAACGCAGAAAATTGCAACTCGGCATAGTTAACGTCATAGCAAATGCTAATGTAACATTTACATCATCAGTGGGTGTTTTTTTCTTAATATCTTTCTTGCACTTACATCATATTGTCTTCCACCATATTATCAGAGCCAAATGATTGTCCAACCACTGAAATAATCAGAGAAATTAAACCCTGACTCCCTGTGTTTAGAGCTGGAGCTCTGAGATCTTCCAGTTGCAGATCAAAGAAGTTAGCATGCTCTGCCACTCTTCCCCTCTGCTCCCTTGCTTTCATTTTGCCTTGTTCTTCTCCTCTCCTCATTTCTCTGTTTGCTTCCCCTGAGTCACTGTGCTTCTTTTCTCCTCAAATGTTGGAGGATGTGAAAAGGGCTGCTGGGAACACAAGCTGCTCTTCCTCAGATACTGGACCAGTCACTGAAATCCTGCGATAAGGATTCATTCACTGCAGTGCTCTCTTTAAGTCGTACATAAAGGCATTTTCCAAAACAGTGCACTTGATGTGGACTTAAAGTCCCGTGGGGTTTGTTTGCACATCAGTGAGACCATAGGGTGTCCCATTTCTCATTTTATGATTTCGGTGGATTCATAAATGTGCCCTTCTGCCAAGTCCATACTGATGTGGACTCGTCAGTATGCATCAGACTGTACACTTGAGTGTACGGTTTCGTTTATTGTTTGTGTAGTTATGGCTGCCTCCATGACCTGTATGAAGTGCAGCAGTAAAGCTTAGTAAAGCAGATTGCTGCTTCCTGAGGCATCCCTGTTTTGACACCAGCCATTGTCTCTTATTGTCTCAGTGCTTCTGACTCCAGTCTCAGCTGATTATGTTCAGTGGATGTTTTATTGCTGGAGTGATGAATGCCTAACTGGTTATACATGTTTTGATTCTTGTATGGAGCTGCAGGGTTGCATGCCTAGTTAGAGGAGTTTGATCTTTTCCCTGTTGTCTGTCTGTCGGACAGATTTGCTTTTGCTTTTAAAAGAAAATCCATCAGTGTATTGGCTGAATTGCTCTGTGAAGAGAGCTTGTGCTGTGATATTACCATCGTTTTTGGACATGTACTATGAAATTCATTAAAATAACTATAGAATACAAAAAAAAAAAAAAAAAAAAGATGTCTAATTTTGTATCATCTGCACTATTTTATCAACTTTTTCTTGTTCATTGGTTTTTGGTTAGAATTTGACAATCCCTGACAACATTCTGTCTGCTACATTAAAAAAATAGAAACATTTTAAAATGCATTAAGAGAATTTAGCTCATCAAATGTTCTAGTTTTTAATAATTTTAGTAGTTTTGGTAGTAATTATGTGAAAATGTTTAGATAGTTACAAGATTCCACTTTTAAATTTAGCTTTGAACACACTTCGCTCTTGAGAGCTAAATGGATTAGTACCATGCAAAGGTGAAAATGATTCACTATTATTAATGATGATATTGCTTTGAGTAGTATTCATATAATTTATTTTCCAGGTGTTTCATTGCAACTGTAATAGGAATGGTTGTAACATTCTGTTTTCTAGTATTGATTGTGATATGATGAACTGGGCTAGTCTTTTTCATTAAACATTTCATTAATGATGCAGTTAGTTTTGGCACATCTTATTTTTTTTTATTTTTAAATACTAAAAGATGGACATTTATATTTGTAGTTGTCTGAGAGTCAAGGGAAATTGCAGCAGCAGTTGCTCCCCTACTTTACCATTCGCTATCATGGTACATTTTAAATTACCATGGTATTATTACAGTGTGATACCATCATTCTTCCATGGCTCCATCACATACTTTTTTTTGTACTTAATTGTGACTTATTAACTGTCTGCCAGTTACATGCTGGTTCCACGCTCCATTTATTATTGCGAAAATGTTGTGTTGACCAATGAATGTATTTGCTTTAGACCGATTAATGAGCATGTCCGTAAAACAACAGTGACATTTAATATTCCGGTTGTTCTTCTCTTTGGAACATTCGTGATTATTTTAAAGGGGGCAGGAAGGTTGTTTGTTTGCTAACGTGTGTGTGTGTTTGTGTGAGTCATGGACCCACTTAATTGCCACGGTTTCTCCACGCAAACCAAAGCTGCTATACCAGCAACTTGGCTTTTTGCAGAGCGAATTTCTTGGAAGACGGATCTGATATTGATAACGTGGTAGTCCATCGTTTGTATTAGGGGTTTCTTTGTGAAAGGCTACAAAAAAAAAAAAAAATGTAAATCAGTGTGGGCTAATTTGGCTGCATTTTGAATAGCTAATGAGCAGCTCACTGTTGCTTTGCTGTTGTCTCTGAAAGAGTGTAATATGGCTTTGTCTCAGGGGCTTGGTTTGAGAGCGCAGCGAGCGTGGGCACTCCCAACCCTCGTTTACATGTGTCCTATTTTTATTTGGTAACAAGTGTTTGCCGTGTTCCTCTCTTCTTCGAGGAACCAGGTGCAGTAGTCAATTATAAGCCCTGCAGCATGTGCATGCTCGCAGTTGTTTTCAAAAAAGCACCGGGACCATATTACTGTTCATCTTGTTCTTCAGTGCGTGATACCTGAGTACATCGATATTTTTAAGCCATCGCAGGTTCCCCTTTCAACACGGGAATTAGTTTCTGTACAATAAATTTATTCATTGAAAGTTAAGGGAATAATCCACCAGAGTTAGTCAATGAAAACTAATATTTTTATTTCTAATTATTTTTATTGATATTTCATTTTAATAATTTTATTATTATAATAATTAATTGAATTAAAATTTAATTCTAATTTTGCACTGTTAAAATGTATGATATTATATATTTTTCCCCCCAGCCTCAAATATAAGCACCCATGTTAACTGTATAATGTTTAACAATTTTTCTGATTATTTCCAGTAATGAACAGTTTTTTTCTTTAAAATTCTGTAAACAGTTATTCACACCCTCATGTAATTCTTAACCTGTATGACTTTGTCTATTGTAGAATACATAAGGAGATGTTATGTAGAACGTTCTTGCTGTTGTTTTCCATACAATGGAAATGAATAGTGACTAGCACCTCAAAACTCATAATTGTGCAATTTGTATGTCTTGACATGCTAAATTTTAAAATATGTGAATGTGAACATTAGTGGATAGCAACTTATGCACAAACCTATCATAGGATTTCATAAAACATTGAATGGAGCTCTTGTCATTCACTTACATTCTGCTAAATATTTCCTTTTGTGTTCCAATAAAGAATAAAATTCATACCTGTTTGGAATGACATGAGAATAATGAGGAGGAGTGCAATAGCTTTTTTCTCTCATTTTTTGTGAGAATCTTTAAAAAATGGGCTGCTTTCCCCCTCTAATATCTTTGTGACATTTATGCAAAAGTCTTTCGCTGTCTTAAGGCATCTCTTTGCCATAATTTTCTTTGCCTTTGTTCTTGCATCTTAAAAAAAAACAATCAGTGGCTCTTCGTTGAGGTGTTCAAAGAACAGCTGTGGCGTTTTAAGTCTAAACTAACTGATCCTAAATTAAAGAGTCATTTGTTTCCCCACACTATGCCATATGGACCTCTCAGTCTTGCAGATATTTATTTCTTGTTATTTTTTTTTTTATTTAAATTTAAATTTAAACACTTTATGATGTGGTTCTTTTTTAATTGCTCATGCTGCATCAGAGAACAGATCCAGAGTTTATACACGAATCTTCTCATGCGTTTCTTATGGAATATAACCAAGTTTACAGCAGAGCCGTTTCGGTGCGCTGTGTATTACAGGCTCCCCTAAGTGAGATGTGTACTAATTTGCCGGAAGGCAACGAGGTTCCACTGAAAAACTGATATTGGATTTTCTGAGTATGATTATACCACCTCCATCCTTGCAGGAAAAAAAAAACACACACACCAAAATAACAGATTCAGACAAATTCAGCCAACTAGTTCAGTACTAGCACAATTATTTTCAGCTGTCAGATACAATAACCTTTCTCTTCTGTTTAATATGACATACATGCAGAAAAATGAAACAGGCTGTCGTCATATGCTTATCTCTGGTTTGAGAAATTATTACATGCCTGGTTGATTTTAGGGTCAAATGATACATCGTTTATGCCTATGGTATATTTTATGAATAGGCTGCCACAGTGCTAGATGGTTGGGGGTATTTTAAGGAGGTATCTCACGACTTTGACAGAGTCTCTTCCTCCTAGGTAGGTAGATGTAGGAAGCTGAAGTGAAGAGGATGTGTGGGTGAGGAAGTGTTTAAAATCACACATGGAAGACTTGATTAGTACCTTTCAGTGCATCAGAGGATGTCGGAGGAAGCGACCTTACATATCTCAGAATGGAATCGGAAACTAGGAATTTTCTTTCTTTTTTTTTTTGTTTTGCTGCCCGCTGAATAAAAAGGTTAATCCAGGCATGCAGAGTGAAGTAACGTAACTGAAAAGTCACAGAGGTTGTTTGCCAGAACAGCAAAGCCACTGAATGTTATTTCTTGCACCAAAGCACTCGTTGTTTGTCAGGATCATTTCACTTATGGAGCCACAAAGTCTAGAAAGGAATTCTTTGAGATGTTACCTCATTCTCTCTCAGGATTCACCCTAAACGTCCTCTGACGAGTCATGCTTAAACAAAACATGTGGAAACCGCTGACGGACTTCGCTGCAGAAACAAATACCCCTTCGCCAGTGAAATGACCGGGTGCCTTTTCTGCTGTGATGGTGAGATGATGGTTTCTCTTATTGAGACATTCAGCAGAACATGATTGAACTAATATTAAGATGTCTGGCATAAAAGAAGCCCCCAGTGGTGTTCTTAATATGAGGGATACAATGAGTCTGGCATAGATCTCTTGCCTCGAACCAACTAAGTTGCACATATTTAGCTAAACCTTTGCCAACATTGGAGTGTTTCTCATAGTGTTTAGACCAGCAACATGTCACTATTTGTTTTGGTGTGATTTAGAGGCTAAGTGGTTTGAGCAGACAAGAAATAGAGCTGCGAGTTGTTTATCACATATCGCTTACCATTCCTTTCTTGCATCAGAATCTAAGTGGACGCTCTGGGCGAATATTCCATCACTTACTTTCTTTTTTTATGAGGCTGTTCTGCATTCTTAGATCAAACATCTTTGGCAGAAATGCTGGCTGAGTGTATCCCTGAGTACTGAGAGACAGCTGGGGTGTGGCGATGGGTGGACGGGAGTTGGCCAGTGCCCACTCAACAGGGCTTCTGCCCTTTATCTCCATCTTTTGCTTGGCAGATTTGTGAGTATACACTACTGTTCAAAAGTTTGGGGTCTCTAAGATTTTTTTATGTTTTTGAAGGAGGTCTCTTACGCTCTCCAAGGCTGCACTTTTTTGATCAAAAGTACAGTAAAAACGGTACAATTGTGAAATATTTGCAGTTTAAAAAAAGCTGTTTTACTATAATTTGAATTTTTAAATTTGAATTTTCAGTTGCTATTATTCCAATCTTCAGAGTCACATGATCCTTCAGAAATCATTCCAATAAGCTGATGTGGTGCTCAATAAACATTTCTTATTATTGTCACAGTTATTACTTATTACTATCCACAGATTGTGGAAACTGATACTTTTTTCATGAATCTTTGATGAATATAAAGTTCAAAAGAACAACTTTTGTTTTTTGTTTTCAGATTGTAAGATCTCATGTGGAACGATTACCTAAAACATATTGATATATTTATAAATGAATAATTCATGATATTTGTGCGAAAAATATTTTACCTTGAAACATGTATTTAAAAAAAAACAAAAAAACATATAGTATTTAATTTAATTTGACACCATATGGCATTTTATGTAATTGAATTTAAACATTTTGTAGAAAATTATATATTTAGGTTCTCTAAATATATACAGTATATTTATATATCCTCTAATTATATATATATAGGTTTTTCAAAACTAAACCAACCACAATACAATCAGTACTTTTAAGAACTTGGCACGCGCATTTAGAACTAGATTAAAACATCTAATGTTCTTTATTTTTGACACTCTTATGTGTTTTATTTTTGCACGGTAGTGTTTCTACATTTAAAATAGCAAAAAGTGGTCTTCTAATATTCTATATTTTCCTCTAATATTCACCGATTCCGATTCTGCTTATCGATTCCGATTCTTTTCGATTCCATTGTGATTAAATAATGATATCAAACATTTATCCCATCTCTCTTTTGCAAACCATTTATTGGAGCTGAATACCATGAACAAAAATCTAACAGGCTACATAAAAACTGGACTCTTTAAGAGCTGTTTGTGTGCAAAATAGAGATGCATGATTCTGGATAGGGATGCACCGATACTGGTATCGATATCGGGCCCGATACTGAGCTTCTGTACTCATACTCGTTAAAATGCCCCGATACCAAACGCCGATACCACACAACATGTGATAAGTGCCATATTCAGACAAAGAAACACTGACAACAGAACAACAGACAGCAGAATGGAGTTATTAGAGATTAAGGATGTATACGAAGTTTATGTATGCAATGAATATAATGTTAAAACATTCAGTATTAACGCCTGTATAGCTGATGTGTGCGAGCTGATAAGCAAAGCACTCTGAGTGGATTGAGCGCACGGCGGCGCATATGCACAAGCTTGTCGAGTGAATATACCTTTCTCACAGACATCACTGGAAAGTTTGTAGTTCGGTCAGATATGTCACAAACAAGTAAGAAAAACAATGCACAATTTACTTAACGGTAGAGAGAGAGAGAGAGCGAGAGCGCGTGCGCAATTCTGTTGTGTGATCTTTGATGTTCACTCACTTAGCGCACGCATAATTTGGAAAAATACTAAATCGTTAAAATAAGACCATTTATAGGGGCATTCCCTATAAACGTCATTTATTTTCACCCTTAAGCACACACGACTTTCTGGCGAAAGTGAATCTAGCCTGTGTGAAATGCTCTAGGCTGTACTTGTCCCTCTCATTCTGTACCGTACAAATATGTGCACTCGTTGCTCGTGTTTTGCTTGCTTGAGTGTTTCTGCATTATATGAGTGGCTTCGGAATATAAATCGCAGCACGTTTCAGATGTGGTTCCCTGCATTATTACAGCAAAGCGTGTGTTTACAGTACTGAGCCGCTGCAATGGAGCATCTCTAATGCTATTAAATTAAAGATGGATGTACCATAGAGCAAAAAATATTTACGTGAAAGTAACAAAAAACTGGTGAATAAATTTAATGGCCGTAATTAATTTAAAAGAACCAAGGATATAATCAAAAACAAATATAGTCAGAGCCAATAATATTTTTTATCTATTTTTCTAGTGGGTGCAGGACACTATAGTTCTTTTATGTAAGTGAGGATAGCAAAATAAAATAAACTGTGACATATCATACCAAAAAATTCTTCATACAGCGGACTACCAGTAAAATTTATATAAATTTGGGACCAAAAATTATTCAAACCGAGTTTGGGAAACAAATTGAAGCTCAGGTTTGCATGAAGCTGGATGACAACATGCCCAGGAGACTACAGGCTGTCATTGAAGCTAAGGGTCACCCGACTAGTCTTGCGTTGTGTCAAATTACTATTTATGCACTGATACCACTTTTTCCAGTACTCGCCCTATACCGATACTTTTATTTTTGGTACTTGCCGATACCGAGTAGGTATGCAACGATTATAGATTTTGTTGGTACTATTATTGTCTGAGGAATAATCACGGTTTTTTTTTTTTTACGATTATGACGATTATTTTGCATTTATTCATTTCCCAACATTACTATGTATAAAATCACATGAACACTCTTCAGATATTAATGTGTTATTTATTGCTGGCTTTTGAAACAGAAATGACACAGTAAACAACAATACAGCAAAAAATAATAATAAAAAATTAGGAATTGGAATTAAAAAAAGGTGACCTCTAATCTGTAAACATCCATAACAGTATTTCTTTTTTGAAAATAACAAATAGAAATAGATCGCCAAAGTATTTTATGTTTTGAGTTTGTACATTCTTTACATTTCTTTCGACCTGGGGTAGAGATTTTGGAAACATGGTGAAAAAAAATATATTGTTGGTTTTTACTAATAATACTACAACAGGGATGGTAAATAACAAAGTTAATGAAGTAGCCTATTATTAATATACGACTAATATGAACTTTATTTGTCCCACAGGGGAAACCGTTACTAATAATGGAAATAAACTGAAATATTATTGTAATCAACTGTCATCCATGAGTATTCTTTTTAATATCTTTTATATAATTCATTTTTTTGATTTGTTTTTACATGTGCCTGAAACATTATCATTCTATTTTGTGAGATCGGAGATCGCGCTGCGCACGTGTACAAACATTCAGGAGGACACAAACTTCTTGAGAATGCTTCCCCGTGACTTTTATTAATAAAATAGATTTAATAGCCTACTGGAGAGAAGCACAGACACAGGTAGGCTAATTAACACAGGCAACTGTCACCTCTCTCTCAGCTCTCCTCTCTCATAATTAAGTCAGAGTACTAATTTATAATTCAGTAAGTTCAAATAAAGGACTTGACAGCACTATTTCATCTCTTTCGATCTGACTCCGGCATAATGCGTAGCTAACGAGCTGTATCCTTTGCGTCAGGTGGTTCTTGCTTCACGCCATGCTTAAAATCGTTCATGACAGCTAGCCTGCTTACCCTTATGTATTCCTCTTTATCACCGTTTGTTTACAGCATATTTACCTGACAAACCCTGGCCATTCTTGGTGCCCCAAAATGGTCCCCCACTATCGACAGCACTTCTCTGGTGTAATAAAGCGTCGCTGTTTTGTCCCCTCTTCTAATTCATCTATGCATGTATTAGCCTCCGTTCTCTATAACACGTCGTTTTAAGCTATATTTAAGCTAGAGAGCAAGGTATCTTCCATCGCAAGCTTGCGCATCTGCGCCGCCACTCGCTCAATCCACTCAGCGCGATTTGCTTATCAACTCGCGCACATCAGCTATACATGCGTTAATACTGAATGTTTAACATTAAATTCATTGCATACATATACTTCGTAGACATCCTTGAATCTCTATTAACTCCATTCTGCTGTCTGTTGTTGGTGTTTCATTTTCTGAATATGGCACTTATCACATGCTATGTGGTATCTGTGTTTTGTATCGGGGCATTTTAACGAGTACAAGAGCTCAGTATCGGGCCCGATACCGGTGCATCCCTAGTAAATATGTCATACTAACAGTGGTCTTAATAATTTTTGGTTGAGTTGTAATCCATTACATACCTTTATCAAAGTTATCTGACATTATCAAGATTAATTTGTTCTGACACAGTTTAACTCTAGTTCTTGTCATATTTTATTACCATTTTCTAAACAGTAGCGAATACACTGGGCTAAATTGAAACTTTGAGGTGTCTGAATAAATTTTGGTTTGGCTGTATCTATTTGATAAATTAAGTTAATCAACTAACATTATACATACTCTTTTTTGTTTCTGTACCCAATATTTAAAAATTTACAAATGCAATACAAATATTGGTATCATCCTCTGTATCGCAAGGACCAAAAATAACATACGTTTATCGTGCGAGTATTGGAAAAGTGTACGGTGCATCCCTAAGTCTGGATAAATGATTTCGAGTTTTTTTTCTTGTTCTTTTTTTCGCCCCCATGGAAGTTTTGGTTCCTCTCAGACTCTGAAGAAAACAATATTAGACAACTAAACAAAATCACATGTAATTTATGAATAATGATTCAATGACTCACAAGAGTACTTGTTTTCTCCTTAACTGGATAATCATCATTTTGATGAATCTCTTGTATGATTGCAAAGACAAATACGTTTAACCCCCTTTCTTTCGCCACCTAACTGCTAAGAATGTAATTGACCATATTCAGTGAAGTGGCATTTCAAATTACTTTCAAACGGTATTTACCCCTATTTTAATCGCTACCATACACACCGTACACACAGTTTATATCTGAACTACAAACTTTTATCCCAGTACTTCTGTGATTATTTGAATGTTTGTAACACAGAAATAAGGATACTGTGTGGCTGAAAAGACTGTGAAGCTGTTTTCATTCATGACAGATGACAGCTGCTCTCTTTAGGTCAATGGCAGTGCGAACGCAAATTTAAATGTTCAAATCACACTGGTGTGATCGTACTCTGCACGGACGAACCAATAAGTGATCACAACATTGATCGCACACGTCAAAGGTTGAGGAAACAGACGAATCATTGTAATTTAGGAATACACTTTGGTGTTTGAATCGTGTTCACAATCTTTAACGATCTATGAAATTAACGTGCTTTGTCATGTTGGTGGTGACACCTCTCTTGCAACATGTTTAGCTATCACAGATATTATACTTAGCTTTTTTTGGCTTCTGATCGCAAATGTAGCCAAACTTTGGAGTGCTTAGATTAGCGAGCAAGGTCCTGGCAGATCGCTAGGTCCGGTCCTCACAGATGAAGAAAAAAAAGCACATAGGAATCGATAGGCGGAATCGAAATTTTAATTTGACAACAAGTATCCGATTCCTAACCTTAAGTATCCGATTCTGGAATCGGAATCTATTTTCGATTCCCAACCCTACCCAGAATGGCATCATAGTAACGCCACTGAGCAAGAGGGAGGAGATATAGTTAAACAATAGAAGTGGTTGGTGATTTACTGGATGACTGATGATAAATTCTTCAATATCATTCAAAAAGAACTAGGGCTGAGTATCGAGTTTGATACTTTTTAGGCACAGACCGAATTGACTCGATACTATCGAGTATCGAAAAATTCATTTTTGTTCGGTACCAAATTTCGATACCTAAAGGGTTAATCTCATCACCGTCAGTGAGCCAATAAAGGCCCGGGTATACTTAACTTTCCGCGTTCCGTTCCGTCTCGCGCACAGCCGCGTCCGCACAGCTTTCAAAGTATACTCAACCGTGGATGAGTGTGGACAGACGAGCTCGACAGGCGCCGTTTTGACTTGCCTCTCTGTCTCTACTTTCAACCCGCGCATGCGCGTGTACGCTGACCCGTCATCGCGTTCTCAAAAAAATGCTGCAATGCGACGGGTGCGCGATCTGTCTCTAGCCCTCCTGAGGGACGAAATGACGTGACGCGGACGCCGAAGTATACTTTGGCCTTAAGCCTGCAGAACTAGCCGGTGTGTTCGACTAGAAGAGGTGCGGCGCAGATCGATCAGTGTTTGACATTCGCCAGAGTGCTTCGAAAGCACATGGAGCAGTCTGTTCTCTTTAGCTCTCGTGGTACTGTAATGCACCGATCGGTCTGCACAGTCGGTCCGCGTCAAGTTGAACACACCTACTAGTTTACACCGGTTACACTCAGAGATGTAGCGCACGTGTGTTATGTGGCCATTCATGCAAACTATAGCATCATGCTACATAAGACAATAAAAAAGATTTATATTCCGCTTTTACTCAAAAATCACTTTAAACCACCATCAAGTTTTTGTAATAACTTCCGATTGCCGTCTAATGTGTTTTTTGGCCATGTAATGTTGCTGAAATTAAATATGTTATTACCTCTGCTCTGACTCTGAGTCAGAGCAGTGATCATAGAAGAGAGAACACAGGCAGACAGCGCTAGAAGCTGTTAATGCTTATCAGTAAATCAGTGGAAAATTAATATAAATTATGATTCTGTCTGAGCTATGCGTTTTTAAAACGAACACGCACTAGTGTAAACTTAGTCTAACAGATGTGTAAACTGAAAACTATTTGAACTTTATTAAAACCATTTGCACTGATTTACTGTGTTGGTTACATTTTGTTCCTTTGCGCAGTGGCTCAGGAAATGAGTCTTTGAGATTGTATAAACATCAACAAGCTGAAAAAGTTTTTTTTTTTAGATAATGTAATTTTGTTAAAATTGATTTCATAAAATTGTTATCGAAAAAAGTATCGTTCAGGAACCTGTATCGAAGTCAAGGTATCGGTATCGTAAATTTTTGAACGATACCCAGCCCTAAAAAGAACAAACCATCCCCAAGCCCACAGTGGATGAATCAGATTATGAGTGTAGAATGTAGAATCAGAGTTTTCTGATTTTAAAATGCTGACTGAATACACTTGAACTTGCCTTTGATTTCATTTGCAATGCACATGGTCTTAATTATATTTGTAATCTCAGGAACGTTGTTATCATTTGCTTTTTGTACTGTACGCTCCTGTCTGGTCTCATTAGTGTACTCGAATAACCTGTTTGGTACCATTGAGGAATCAGCGCTGCTTTTAAGCACGTGTGCCCTTTCGTTAGCTGTGCCCACTGGATGGGTAATAACTTAAAGCACATTGATGTTTAACTGATGGTGTTAAGCTTTATTGTGCCTCCTTTGTGGATTTGAAACTGGTTTTATAGAGGAGAACTCTGCTGTTATGGGGCCATTTGTATCACCTTCAGATCTTTCAACGTTATGAACTATTAAAGCGAAATCTCTCACTCTTCACTTGATCTTTTCAGCTCATACTCTTCTTAAGTGGTCAGCGCTTAAAGGTCAGAAAACAGCCTTACGATGCATTCTCAGCCACTGCAAAATAGCTTATTTCATTCAGAGAAAGGCACATTGCAGTTTGAAATGGCTTCCTCTCATTCCTAGACCTCGCCTCATAAATATTGTACAAAAGTCGAAAACTTGGAAGAATAAAGAGGAGACGAGGTGGTGGGGAAGAAGAATAGAATGGAGGCGGAAAGTAGGGCAGAGAAGAGCGAGCCGGAGCAGCCCAAAATGATGATTGAAGGAGAAGAGGTGCTTATTAGAGGAGTGCAAGGATTTTAACACTCCACACATCTGCTGCTGCTATTACTGTAGACAGCCCCAGTGAGGCATAAATGAGCACTGTGGCCTCCTCTTCAGTCAAAGCAGCACCTCTCACATGACTACACCACTTTTAGATATGTAGTCAAAATATCGCAAAGAAAATTGTGATGTTTATTTTGGATGTTCATGTTTTGCAAATGAAACTGGCTTCGGACATCTGAGTCTTCAGAGTTGCATTAGTTGAAGCTGAATGGGACAATCCACGCACAAATTTAAATCCTGTCATCATTTACTCACCCTCCTGTTGTTTCCTTTTTAGGAATTTTTTGAAAAGGATTTTTATATTTTTGATACAGTGAAAGTCAGTGTTTGATATTGGCCACCTCCGTGAAAGCAGCACCTCTCACATGAATGACCCATATTTAGATATGCAGCCAAAACATTGTGAGGAACATTGTAATATTTTTGTTGTCATTTTGTGAATGAAACTGGTTTTAGCCGTCTGCCGGTTGGAGTCTTTGGAGTTGCATTTGTTGAACTTGAATGGGACAATCTACCCCTCCCCCCACCCTCAAAAAATTTCAATGTTTTAAATATGTCATCATTTACTCACCCTTATGTAATTTCTATTTAGATCCCAAAAATATATTTTCAGGTCCAATGTTGACGCCCTCAGTTAAATCAGCATCTCTCACATTACATATAGATATGCAGCTGTGAGGAAAATTGTTATATTTTTAATGGCTTTTTGAAAATGAAACTGGCTTTAGACATCTGTCAGATGGAGTTTGGAGTTGCATTTGTAGAAGCTAAGAAAAAATCTACCCAAAAATGAAAATCCTGTTATCATTTACTCACCCTCATTTTATTTCGCTTTTAGAACCCAAAGAGATATTTTGAAAAATGTCTGAGTGATTTTTTTTTGTCCATACAGTGTCTGTGCAGCACCTTTCACATGACTACACCATATTTAGATAAAATGCAGCCCAAATATTGTGATGTTTTTTGATGACATTTTGTGAATTAAACTAGCTTTAGACATCTATAGGTTGTAGTCTTTGGAGTTTGGAAATCCACCCCAAAATGAAAATTCTATCATCATCATTTTTATTTATTTATTTTTTGGTCCTTGCAATGAAAGTCAGTGGGGTCTAATGTTGTTTTGGACTCTTTTGACTTTCATTGTATGGACAAAAGCAGTTTGTGTTCTTCAGAAGAAAATAAGTCAAACAGTTTTGGAACGACATGAAAGTGCCAAAAAAGCCTTTTTATTTTTGGGTTGATTATGCCTTTCATTTCAGATGTATCTGTTGGTGAGCCCTAATTAAATGCATCACAGACTTTGTTGTTGTGGAAACAAAGACAGGACCATTTTGTTCAGCAGGTATAATGCCAGAGAATGTTCAGAGTGCTGTGTTTTTCTTATGCGAAGGCATTAATGCTATGTAAATTTGGCTGATTCTTCTCTCAAGTAATCCGGGCTGCTCGTCTTGTGTATATTTTCCCTGGATAGTATTTATACTTTTCCTTTTCCCTGGCGACTGATGCCTCTCACATCTCGTATGGCAGAATAGAGTGTATATGGTTATGTTATGTGCTGTGTAAATGTCTGTACGTCTGGAAGCATTTGCGTAAAGAAGTCTGGGTTAAAAAAAACACTGCCCTGCTGCTTTTGCTTGTACTGTATATGCAATAGGATGTCTTTTAATCAATTCTTCAATGTCAAAAATCTGGTAATTTCACAAGCAGAGTCGCAAACCCTCAATTACTCGGGTAACCAAGGGAAACCTACCGGGGGAACAAATCGGAGTGCTTTTTGGTTTATGAGAAAGAAAGGGTTTTTAGAAATGTACTGGTGGCTTCTGAAGCTGAAATGAAACTGTGTGTTTATGAATGTGTTTATGTCCCCAGAAGAGCTACTCAAGCTACTAATGCTGTTATTTCTGCAGTCTCCACACACTTTCACACAACAGAATTTTGATTTAATTGGCTGTAATTCTTCTTCTCTCCCTCTTCTTGTGTAGATCTGGATGTAAAAGGGTGGTCACTCTGAGAAGAAATGGATTGTTTCAGCAACTCATAAATACAAACATTAGGGGCACAATGTAAAAGTAGGGATTCATAGCATATTGGGTATATTAGAGATGTTTAAATATATCAGTATTCAAATTTGATACAAATCAGTTAATATTATATTTATAATGGAATAATTGTGCATTCTCTTTTCCTCTATTTTTACATTTGAATAATATTTACGTCAGTGTCTACTTTAAGTGTTTAAAAATGCTAATAATTTAATAACACTCATAAATGTCATTCTTATCAAGTCTCAAAATTAAAATCCATTTTTCATGTTGTACATTATAATGCGATGCCTAAATTCACTTGTAGCATTTAAAACTATTGATTTTACTTTATCTTTAATTAAAGTCCAAAAATATTAAGACCAATTACACAAAATTGTATATTTAAATACTATTAGAATATGTATTATTATTATTTAGATTTTTACATATTTAGATTTAAATTTTAGTTTTGGTAATTGTATGTATTTAGTAATTTTTATTATTGCGTGGTATAATATATATATTTTTTTTTTTTATAGAATATGTCTTTAATTTTTTTTCAATTTCAATTTTATTGGACTTAAACTTAGTACATTACAGCTTTTTAATTTTTACGTTTACTTTTTCTTGAATATGTTTATTTATTTATTTAATTTCAAGTGTTGTTATCAAGTCGTTGATGATAACACTGAAAATGATCTCTTTTTGTAGGACCCAAAATTGTATTATTGAAATTCATATGAAAAACCCATATTAAATAACCACCATGGGGTCCTTTTGGCATGACCCTACTGGTAGATTGCTACTAAACCATGCGGCAGTAAAAAAAAAAAAAAAAGTCTCCTTTTCACTGTCTATTGTGGTTAGATTTTCCCTGGATAAAAATTTTGATTTCAAACCCTTAATGTTAATGTCCTCGAGATGTAACACTGATATCAATGATTAATTTATATTAATAATTGAATATGGGTGTTGTCATGGGAGTTAACCGTAAAAAGAGCGGAATTGGTAATGCCTGTCTCCATTGAGTTCCTGATGGAAGTACAGCGAACCTTGCGTGAGGATGGTACCAATCTCCCATCAGCATCTCTTACTGTCACTGAGATATTAATGCAGTGACCTCTTGTCAGTCCTCAAGAGTTAATGAAAATACCCACGTCCCCGGCAACATCGCACCGCTCACCTCAAATCATTAGGTTGCTTATCTGTCAGTTAACTATCCTTCTTTACTCTGTGTTTTGTGTGTTGTGTGTGTGTGTGTGTGTGTGTGTGTTTGTGTGTACGTTAGTTTTTCCAGTTGCATGTGTTTGATGTGAAGGCTAATTCTTGTATCTGTGCTGTTCAGCGTAACATCAGACCCAATCATGTGTCCAGTAATGGGTGGCCATTAAAGCAGGAAATGTTGCTAAAGTGAGTCTAGATCATTCAGAGGCATAGATCTATCTATCTATCTATCTAAGTATCTATCTAGCTTAGCATCTTCTATCTATCTATCTATTCTACTATCTATCTATTAAAGTGTTTCTTGAATTTTAACTTTATTGATAGATTAAACTTTTGTTCACTTGTACCAATTAAAATTATTGCTTTGTTTGTTTACAAAAAATTAAATTATAATATAGAATTGTAATAGTCATTTATTGGATGATCAGGATTATTTAAATATTTAAATTATTAAATATTTAACTCAATGTTTTGAATTAGCTTTTTCATTTTTATATTTCAGATTTCATTTTATGTGTAGTTTTGGTAATTTTATGACTTTTTTCATTATGATTAGTTTTTATTTTTATTTTTATATTATATTTTAGCTTAATTTTTTCAGTTTTAGTATTTTAGTACCGTCAGTTTCAGATCCATTTTTTTTTCAGTTTCATTATATGAGTTTCACATACATGTTTTTTTTTTTATTTGTGCATGTTGTCTTCCATATGCAAAAGTAAAATATTTCACTGGTATTTAGTGTACTAGGGATGAAATTATTAAGGAAATAGTATAGTCCAAACCAAAATACAGAAGTGAAAATTGATTTGTGAGCTAATTTTAATGATAAATTGATAGCACCTGATGGGATGTACTGGTAGTTTGAGACTTTTCTTTAATCTAATATCTACCTGATATTAGATTTGTAAGCTTGGCTTGTTTTGGCATGTTTGTTTTATTTAATTAATATTTAGATAATTTTATGAGTTTTTGTGCTGGGGATGTTTGGATTGTGTTTTAAGCATTAGGTGTTTATATTTACTGTGGGTTTTCAAAGTCTTTTGTAGCCTCATTACAAGGGCCCACGGCGTATTGAACTTTATGGTGAGTAAAACGCCACCAAAACACTGCTGTCAGCCTAGTTTGCATCGGCTTGTATTTTCTTCAGCCTCATTAGAAAATACCAGGCAGTCCTGTGCCATTCCTCAAGCCAGCACTTCAAAGAAATAATACTCACACACACAAATACAGGCCCATTCATTCTTAGGTGGGCTGACACATATTTCAATGTCTGTATTTTTACATCACTGCTAGTAAACAGGCAGCCTTATGTCATTGTGTGCCTCCAAATCAATTGTATGTACCATAGGAAATTCACTTTGTTGTTTTTGTTAAAGGCAAAGCTCATAATTTAGTCATCATCATGTGTGTACAAGCAAACAAATTTCTTCTGTGAAACACAAAATCTTGCTTTTAACTAGTGGTTTCCTCATACAGTGAATAGTCAAAGAAGACCAAAACAACCTTTTTAAAATCTTCTTTTGTGTTACACTGAGGTAAGAAAATAATGCATGTTTGGAACCAGTGTTGTTATAGTTAACTTAAACTATTCTAAATAGTTTTCATTAATGATAAAGCGAAATAAATAAAATCTAAAGATTATATTTAAACTTAACAGTTTGATCTGGCATTGACCTTGGCAATGAACTGAAATAAAATAACTTTGTTGAAATGCTAAAATTACTAAAACTAAACTGAAATAAATCTAAACCTAAATATAGATAAAAAAAACAAAACTAATCAAAACTAATAAAGGCACAACAACCAAAAACTTTAAATTTAAGATAAAATCTGAAAATATAAAAATAAAAGCAAATTCAAAATATAAATAAATACTATAATAGTATATAAACAATATTAAAAATTAAAACTGTTTTGAGCAATATAAATATGAGTAATTGATGGAAGTGTTCACAGATTTTTTTATTATTATTTTTTTGTTAAGTATCTGTCAATCAGGTTTGTCTAATTGGTCTCAAATTCAAACTGAAAGTGGTGAATATGAGAGTAAATTCTTTCTTTCTTTCTTTAATTTTCACCCAACCGCAGAGTTATAGGGCCCTATCATACACCCGTCGCAATGTGGCACCAGGCAGGCACGACACAATTGTTTTTTGCTAGTTTCAGCCTGACACAGTTATCATTTTCACTATTCGTATGCATATTCCCCTTCCCCGCTTTAGCAAGTTAACTGAATAATGGAAATTTGTTGTATTTTTTTATAAACCCGTGAATAAAAATGTGGTGGACTGAGTCACTGCTGGCTGAATTGGACAGGCGATTTTTCACATGAAGCGTTGGCCTCGAGTGTGGCGTGTGCACGCAGTATTCAGAAAAACGGCACCAGTCCTCTACTAAGCGTGTAAGCAAGCCTTAAGATTCACCCTCAGCTTGTGACAGCTGAAATGGATCATGTGAAATGTGCGATCGCATCGCCGATCACTCTTGAGAAACTTAAAGGTGCAGTACGGAGGGACGAATATCCAAACTTTTTTACTGCAGCTTGGCTTGCACTCACGCTGCCCGTTGGTTCGGCTACATCAGAAATACGTTCCATCAGTTATAAGGAAATAAGAACTGCCTCTGATCTAGCACACAGAAAACGACTTGACTGAAAATGTATCAGGAGAGATGAAAGAAAGATAGTGGTCATCTACGCAATTCGGAAAAAAGAGCATTTCTGCATAAGGTATGTTTTTTTTTTTTTTTGTCTTTGTACAGCAGTTATTGATCATTCTAAATGTATTTTTAATGTAGAATACGTGTTACATAAATACATGAAATGTAAAACATATAAAAACGTGCTCATGGCTCGTCTGTCAGTGGGTGCCCCCCCACGCATACAATTTAAACTCCGCCTATGCCCCCAGGAGGGAACAGTTAATGAAAAAGTCTGTGAAAGTGATTTTTTGCCTCTTTGAGACGGCACAATAAAGCGATGTTCACTTGCAAAACGCAAGCTTCTAGAGGGCACATAAGTCTGAAATAATGAATTTAGATAAAGGGGTGCAGAGCCAGTGGTGATTTTGTAGGCAAACGTTAATGCCTTGAATTTTATGTGAGCAGCTACTGGTAGCCAGTGCAAATTGATGAACAGAGGTGTGACGTGCGTTCTTTTCGGCTCATTAAAGATTAATCTTGCAGCGCATTTTGGATTAATTGTAGAGATTTGATAGAAGTGGCTGGAAGACCTGCCTAGAGAGCATTGCAATAGTCCAGCCTGTATAGGAGTGGAGTTGTGTTGCATGTTCTGAAAGATAGGGCCTGATCTTCTTGATGTTGTATAAAGAAAATCTGCAGGACCGGGTAGTTTTAGTAATGTGGTCTGAGAAAGTAAGCTGATTATCAATCACAATTCCAAGGTTTCTGGCTGTTTTTGAAGGATGTTATGGTTGATGAGCCTAACTGGATGGTGAAATGTTGATAAAGTGATTGGTTTGTTGAAAACACAAGCAGTTCTGTCTTAGCCAGGTTGAGTTGAAGGTGATGGTCCGTCATCCAACAAGAAATGTCTGTTAGACATTCTGAGATGTGAGCAGCTATCGTTGGATCATCAGGATGGATTGAGAGGTAGAGTTGAGTGTCATCAGCCTAGCAGTGATAAGAAAAGCCATGTTTCTAAATGACAGAAACTAATGATGCCATGTAGACAGAGAAGATAAATGGTCCAAGAACTGAGCCCTGAGGCAACCCAGTAGTTAGATGTTGTGACTTGGACACCTCACTTCTCCAAGATACTTTGAAGGACCTATCTGGGAGGTAAGACTCAAACCACTGGTGTGAGTTTCCTGAGATGCCATTTTCCAATAGGGTTGACAGGATAATCTGGTGGTTCACCGTATCAAAAGCAGTAGACAGATCCAGCAAAATAAGTATAGGAGATTTGGAAGCCGCTCTTGCCAGTCTCAGAGCTTCAACAACTGGGTCACGGCAGTCTCGGTCTAATGTCCCTTCTGAAGCCAGATTGTTTCTTGTCCGAGTTTGTTCTGTATCAACAGGCAGATACTTGGTTTGTACAAATTCGTCCAATGTGTTTTTGCAATGAAAGATAAAGGGAAAACCTTCTATCTAACGTTCTGTCATAATGTATAGTCCTTGCATGTACAATGTAACGTGCATTAGCAATCCGTGTCCTTTCTAAGAGCCACTCCGCCATGGCGGGAGCGCAAACTGGCTTGTAAGGGAATGGAGAGAGACTCTGATTGGTTTATAGCCATTACGCTCAAAACACACCCATACTCATTAAGAATAGGACACGACCAAACCCTTTAGACCATCGCCAACCATTTTTCCGTCCTTACACTAGCAAGTGGAGTTCGAACCGCCTATGGGCAAATTCCGGCTGTGCGCTTTAGACCATGCGTTTAGATCATTAAAATAGGGCCCATAGTGGTTGAATGGACGTTAACTTTGCAAAATTGTATAAAGTGGATGTGCTCAATGATACAAGTGGATCTCGATTATCCATTAATCTTTAACGGTCTCATTTTAAATCCTCAAGATAATGACTTGATATTTTCATATGCGGGGAAGATCACAGACATTGTAATTTGATAGACTCGTATTGTGGTTGAATGCAGATATGTATGCCACTGAACAGCTGTTTCTGCCCAGCCAAACTGTCTCTGTTTCTGTCTCAGGCCCATGTAGCTCCTGAAACCTAGGCCAAACTTCTCACTAGCATTACACTATCAATTCATCTGAAAGTGGTGAAATATTTTAGTATTGGTCTAGATGGCATGCCTGGAATATTTATTTGTCTTCGGTCCCTGTGTAAGATTGAGTAAATGAGAAAAACATATTTTCGAACTACTGTATATAGTGTGGCGTAATACAGGTGCCTGAGATGGGGTAATTCGAGAATTCAGAAGTCATAAAGTCGACGCTGTTTACTTGCCAAACGAAAATGCTGGTGATGATCAGATCGGCCTCAAGTTTTGCTTGAGAAACCACTTCTTGAGTGCGTATAATGGAGAGCAAACACACGGAACTGCCCCATTCCAGTGGGCCTTTCAGTTCAGCGACTGTGGCGGGTTCCACCTGACCTCAGAACAGCGGGAGTCCGTCTGCACATGGGCTCCAGCTGGAATAGTGGGACAGCTTGAGTGGACTATGTGTGTTGGCCTGTGACTCATGGTAACCCCTCGAATACTTAAGTGTGCTCTACCTTCCTTGGGCTGCAGAAAACCGAGACTTTTCAACCGGGACGCCTTTTTTTTCTGGACCTGGGGGTATTAATAGCTCTGTTAATTGCAGAGAATCTCACGTTGGGGGAAGTGAAGTTTGTTTGTGAAAAGAACAAGGCGAAAACGTCCCCCCCAATTAGCTGAACTTTCGAAATTTTGGCTGTCGCTACAATGTTCCAGAATGTACTCTCGCTGCCTGAGGGGGGTCTATTATTGGGAGCCCATTCAGAGGGTGGTGCTGTTTTCTGTCATCCAATAAGCAGAGAGTGCCCCTGTACTTCCCTGTTGATTTAAAGTAACGCAAACCAGATGAAGCCAGCGTGTGCTGCGTCAATGATGTGCGGGCGTCAAAATGGACGAGATTTGAGCTGAGGAAAAGTGGATCTTTCTAGAGTCTGCATTCCTTTAAAATCGCACCGTGCTTGAAATATTAATCAAGGCAATGTCTTAAGCATCCTGAGCTTTAATCAGACATTTAGCCTCTCTCAAATCCAGCCAAAGATGTGGCGATAAGCCCCTTAATGAGCAGCACTCAGAAAAGCCTCTCGTGCCGGCTAATTACAGTTTTCTATTTAGTCGAGAGGATCATATTTGACATCTACTGTATGATAAGACAAGACATCTTCTTTGTTACCATACTGCTTTTCATGTCTTTGGTTTTGAGTTGTTCAAAAATGTACACAATAAGTGAAAAGCTTTGATTTTTTTGCTCGGCTGACTTGTAAAGCTTTTAAATCACAGTGTATTTGTGCCAGGGATTGTGTAAGAAGGATTGTGCTCTGTAATCAGAACTCTTCAACCAATGCCTTGTTACCTGGTTTTACAGGAACACAGTGAAGAGGAAATGCACAATAGCAACATTGGGCTGCTGAATGTGCTTTTGGCACTGTATCATTTTGCTTTGTGCTAACTCATTGAATATTATATTATAATAGAGCTAAAATTGGGAAGAAGAGAAAGGAATTACAATAAATACAGGCTTTACTAGAGATTGAGAAAACCTTGTGCCAGATAACTTAACGTGAAATGTGCAAACAATTTATTAATTAAGTATTAATTTGTTAATTTGGTGTCAAACTCTACTGGAACAATATTTCAATATTAGAAACATATAGTTATTTAGCTATAATTATATTTTTATTTATCCTTAATACTTTTATTTATAATGCATTTCGGATTTTATAAGAAAACTAGTTTATTTAATAGTTTGTTTTATAATCCTTTATTTTTACAATAACATAGTTATTATATTTCTGTTTATAATTTTCATTAAAGTTAATATTTTTAATATGCTGTCAAATCACTTATCGTGATTAACACATCCAAAATCAAAGTTTGGGTTTCATGTGTGTGTGTACTATGCATATTTATATGTTATTAAATTTACACACACGCATACTACATACTGTAGATATTTAAGACAATTTACATGTTCTATATATATATATATATTATATATTATTATTTAATATATACACACACACCACACAACACGTTTAAATATAGATTACATACTTCTTAAATACATGTGTTGTATAGTTATAATCAATAAATATACACATTCACACACAGATATTTAGTAATATCACGAGTAATGTGATTTGACAGCTCTCAATTTAAAAATAATTTTTACTGCTCTTATTCTTTTTAATATGGCACCAATCACTCGAGCTTGCAACTCCTTAAGGTGAACCCACTAGTAACGCTACCACAGCAGGAGACCACCTTAGATTCAAGCTAAAAAGACAAAGTGTACATTATTTTGTGAGCTTGATTCCAATGTTGAGCATTAACATGTCATCACTTAAGTTTCCTTTCAGTTAAATGTTGATTTATGTAGATGTCAGCAAGGCCAGCATTTAGACATAGACTAGCGATTTTGTCATTTTGGTCCCAAAGTTCAATTGTCTATTTGCTTTTGTTTTTCGAGTCAATTTATGTGATCGTAGCACTTTGCATGCATTTGTAAAAAAAACAAAGAATATATAATAATAATATTCATCTACTGTATTCTCCCACCACCACACATTGCATGTACCTCAGCTTATCTGTTTATACATTCATTAGTTTACCTTGACAAGATTTACCCTGAAGCTCTGAGATGATGGATTTACCACTGCTCCACAGTTACTGATGAGAAATACTGGCATCACCTTTATTGAAATACTTTACATCTAACATATTATCTGAAGTTGTTTCTGCAGTCTATGTGTTGTTCATTGCCCGGGGCTCTCAGTCTACAGTCAGTGCCTTAAAACTTAAGTAGCTCTGGGCTCTGTTACGCTGGGTGATGAGGACCAATTATCTTATGATTTGTTCTACGATACTGTTTGAGGCTCTATTTAATCATGTCATTGCAACCTCTTATGATGATAATGATGAATTATTCACAAATAGAGCAAACACAGGTGTTTTGAGGTTCTGCACGGGTTTGCACTGATAAATCTGCTATGAATCCCTTTTGAATTGGGGTTTCTGGTAGTTTGACTCAGCATTATTCTCTACATTTAAAGATAATGTAGCTGCTTTCAATGCATGTAGGGTTTGTGTCTGCTCGAGTTCTCCCAGCCTGACCTACGGCCACAAGAACTATTTTTCTTAGTGTGTGAGGAACTTCTAAAGAACCTTTAGTGGTTCCATAGATGTTAGAGGTTCTTCAAAGAACCATCAATGCCAATAAAGAACCTTCATTTTTAAGAGTGTAAAGCCCATGGAGAACAAAGTGAGAGATGTGAGGTTCTCAAAAGCTAAATATGAACCCAGGCTTGGTTTTTGAGGTTTAGCACCTTGTTTTTAAGGTCTGGAGATGGTGATGGAGACTGAAATAGCTACTGTGGAATGGGTTTCAGTGTCATCACTGATAGTAGAGCATGTCGGAGATGGTTATTAGTGCTTTGGCCACGTGCAGAGAAGGTTCTATGATGTTTAAGTCCATAATGAGGATCTGGAGTGGCAATTGGAGTTATCCTAGATGCCTTGAGGGAACATAGTCTCACTAGTGAGGGAGGTTCTGTTATAGAGTTGGGCCGATAGATGATGATTTGTTAGACAGACTGATAGACATCATGATGTTGAGCCGGCATCGTGACCCCCCATACCCCCCGCAATCCGCCAGTTCCGTGTACCACGTTCGGAAAGAAAATGACATGTATACGGAACCCCTAAAGGGAGTAAATACGAGATGGGAGGAAAATATATACTTTAATACTTTCTCTCTCAGTTATATCATTGGGTAATTACACTGTATATAAATCGCCCAACCCTATTCTGTTATTTGTTTTTTCTTTCACTTTGATAAGAGATTATTCTCTCTTTAATGCCTTGATATGTTACAGTATATATTGTTTTAGAACTTTATGATCATCTTTAAGAAAACATGCTAATTTAAGTTAATTTTTTGGGGGGGGGCCAACTCAGTGACTGGTTAGCTCTGAATGCTTCATGGTTTTAAAAATGTGTTATGACACCTTTTAATATTGGCTAGAGATGGTGATAATGATACTGTGACTGTCAAATAACAATGGTTTTTGGAAAAGAGGAAATGCACGGAGCAGCTTATTAAATTTTTTAAATGAACAATGTGCCAGTTAGTCTCACTCAGACCCAGTAGCTATTCTTACCTTAAACCTTTAACAGAAAACACTTTCTTAAAACATTTCAAATGAATTGACTACTTTAAAATTGTCTTCAAGGTCAATTAAATTGGAGGGGAAACATCATTTGTCTTTTTATCATGTTTTTAGCAGGTGGCTGTTGTGTTCTCATTGTTTTTAGCATGTTGTGTTCCAGAATGTTCTGGTGGCTAGCTCCTCACTAAAGTGACTTAGATGCACAGCTGTACAGTCACACTGACGGAGGAACCTGAGCCTCCAGAAGATCAGAAGATCACAGAGACTCTTTTCACATCAGACTGGAGGAAAACACCCAGAACAGAGTTTTACACAGATAAAATTCAACTCAAAGGTTTTTACAGTTTATAAATTGTCCAGAAACAAATAAGTAAACAATTGACAGAAAGAACTTGAGCAGATGCTTAAAAGTTGCTTGATTTTTACCGTACATTTCTGCCATGTGGACATCAACTTGGGATAGTCACCACTGATAAGCTACTACTAAATATAATGTAGAAACTTACATTTTCTTTTAGGGTTAGGGTTAGGAAATGCAGGTGTCATGCATGTTATGAACTGCTTCTCTATGGCCACTGTAAAGATTTAGCATTAATTGCATTCAACAGACATTTCATCCAAACTGACTTTGCATTCAAGGTATAGATGTTATGTCTTCAGCATTCCCTGAGAATCCAGCCCATGACCTTGTGTTTGAGCTCAATGAGTTTTCATGAAGCTGCTGTGAATCATTTGCTCAAGTCTGGTTAGAATCACATTAGTATCACATGTTTAAATCGTGGATTTAAATGAATCAGAAGAATCAGTTGATTTCAGAGAGAGGACGTTAAGAAAAATAGTGTGTGAGTGTGACTTTAGAGCTAGAGAATTTGATTAACTATAGAAATATACTTTTTTTTTCTTGGTTTTATCAGTGTGTTTGGTATATTTGTTTGTGAGAGAGTGTGTGTGTGTGTGTGGGGTGTGGTGTGTGTGTGTGGTTTGCGTGTGCGTGTGGTGTTATGTGTGTGTGTGTTATGTGTGTGTGTGTATATGTTGTGTGTGTGTGTGTGTGTGGAGTGTGTGTGTGTGTGTGTGTGTTAGATGTGTGTGTGTGTGTGCGGTGTGTGTGTGTGGTGAGAGTGTGTGTGTGTTGCATGTGCGTGTGTGTATATGTTTGTGTGTGTGAGTGTGTGAGTGAGTGTGGTGGTGTGTTCTAGGTATGTTTTGTGAGTGTGTGTGCTGTGCGTGGTGTGTGTGTGTGTGTTTGATATGTGTGGAGTGAGTGAGTGTGGTGTGTGTTTGTGTGTGTTTGTGTGTGTATGTGTGAGTGTGTGTTCAGTGTGTATGTGTGAGTGTGTGTTTTGGGAGGTGTGGTGCTCCTACATATGCACTATTCATTTCCAGCGGTGACTAAGTTGGGCAGCGTGACTCAAACGTGCCGTGACATGTTCAGTCTGCACTTGTCTGTCCTCTTTAGCATGGACATGCGGACAGAAACACGACGGCCAGCACAAAGATAAACTACAAACACTGAATCACACACTGAGATGGGAACAACACACAGACTCTCTGACTGATGTGAACGAGGATGTTTGATTAATGTGTGTGGCACAGAAACACAGTACAGCAAACCCCACCATATAAATACAATGCTGCTGTTTCTGCAGTAGAGAATGTGTGAGTGTAAAGATGACTGGAGTGTGATTTACAAGTCAAGGTTTTTTTTTTGCAATTGTTTGTGAAGTTTCTCAGTGAAAATTGTTTCTAGGTCATTTTTTTCCCGTGTGTATTTATGAGTTTTGCTTGACAGGTTCTCGGCGTGTTCCTGACAGATTTTGTGAGATTCTCTCGGACAGATTTCATAAATCTTTTGATTCAGGCAAGTCATTTCTGAAAGATAAAATCAATGATTTTCTGAAACTCTTTGCTCTTTAGCACAGTTCATAAAAGGCAGCTGTTTATCTGCTGTTAAAGCAGCTCAATCTATTACATAAATCACACACATTTCTGCTTATTATTATTAGTTTCACATTAAACAGCTTGAGGTCAATTAGTCATTTCAGTTTTTCCAGATCAAAACCCTGAAGAGA
>JADLZN010000709.1:0-13057 GCA_018155175.1 Sinocyclocheilus anophthalmus
TTTTTTTGACATATTAGAGTTAAAGGTTTTTAAAGAGGGGATTTTGGATTTCTCTTTTTATCACCCCATAAATCAGAAAATACTGCCAACAGACAGAAAACACATTTTCACCATAAAATGTTTTAAAAACTCATGTGAATGATATATGAACAAACCCCTCAATAAAACCTTCAGAATATAGATAGGAATTAAATTGTAAGTTTTGGTGTATGTAAGTGCTGCTGGAGTGGAGGAAAAAAACTTTATAACTTTTGATTGGAACTTAAATCTACAGACACAAATAGATTTCACAATAAAAAAAAAACGAAACAGTGACATTGTGATTGTGGATTATTTTTTTTTCCCCCCCTAGTCCCTGACATTGGGCTCAAATTTGTATTTGATTTTGTTGATTTTTTAGCAGTTTTTAAATGTTTTTTTTCCAGAGTTGATCTCCGATTGTCCCTCCTTTTATTACCCCTAATCAGAAAATCTGCACCAGACCAGAAAACAACCATTTCGCCCATTTTTTTTTTAGAATAAATGTTTATATCAATTAGTGTGAATGTTTTCTCAGCACAAACCCCTCCCAGTAAATCTTCAGAAATACGAGGAGGAATCCAACTCTAGTTTTTGTGTATCCCGTGGCTGCTGGAAGCGGAGAAAAACCTTTTTGAAAGATGTGGTTTGTAGTGAAATTGAAAATTGCCGTTTTCTTTCTTTTCCACACGTCTGAAAACAAGGTGTTTTAATGGAGCACAATAGAACCTCAAACTGACCAGTTTTCCATGTATCGATTATTGTCCCTCAGATTCCAACACACCCTTTCCAAATACCCAAAGCAAAGCATGCAAATTGGTTTTTTAAGTTACCACCCCCAGCCTTTGACAGGTCGAAACCAGTCATCGTATGTGAGTTTGCAATTTGATTTTGCGCTCCTTCCCTCTTCTGTTGGACAGGGCAGTTTCTTGTTAAATTAATTATTGTCTTTTCCCACGGCCTTCTCTGAAGCTTTGTGAAGCAGGAAAAAAAAACACCCAACAAACCACACAAAAGGCGTTCGACTTCAGAATCCCTGTCCCAAGTCTGGTCCCCTCTCAAGGGGAAACCAAGGTGACCCGATGGAGACCAAGCCCAATTAGCAATCCCCTCCTATGCCTCCTTCCCAGGTGAGGCGAATGCACGGTCACACGGGAGACCCCCTTTCCCCCATTCCATTCCGTATTTATAAGTAGCATTTTTTTGTGAGTTTTTGAAGGAAAATTGAATAGTTTTAGTCATTAAGGGATAAGTTTTTTCCACCCAAGAATGGAAAATGTGATTGTGTTGTATCTGCTTACCCCCAGGCACATCCGAGATTGTAGGTGACCTTTTTGTTTCCTTCAGTTAGAACACAAACTGGAGAATTTTCAAACTCAACCGTTTTCAGTCGTAGTTTATAATGGAAAGTGAAGGGAAATCACGACTATTGACAGAGTCAAAACATACCCAACAAAAACCCAAAAATTTAAACCCTGGCGCGTTGGTACGATACATTGAATGTGGTAAAAGATACGAAAACGCTAGATCTGTGCAAGAAACTGAACAGTAAATTTATATCCGTCTTTTAACCTCGTGGAGTTACTGCATGTCCCGAAACGTCCCACCCCCCCCCACCTGATCACGTTTTTTTCGTCGTCTTCTTCAGCCGGCACGTTTTGAACACGTCTTTCCTCTTGCCTTGAACCACGCCGTTCTACAATCTCCCATTAGTAAGTATCAATGGTCCCCATTTTGCAGCGATAGGGGGTTGTAAGCCACTTATCAAGTCCTGCGCCGCCGTAAAGCAAGAAAGAAGAGAGAACAGACTTTCCCCCCCCCACGCAACTGATTGAAAAGAAAAGACGCAAACGTGGCCTCAGACCCGCCTCAAGGACAAGTTCGCACGATTTGCCAAGGGTAAAAACTAATATAAATACTGGGTTTCCAGTTTTCGTGCGCAGATCCGATTGTTTTTGGTGTTCTTTACACATGAATGTATCATCAACGAGCCCACAGAACCCAATTTAAATTTGATGATAGTGGGGGACGTAAAGAACATTTTCAAATGTACAAAAAAGATTTTCTATTCAATACCTGGATTGTTTCTAGTGAAACTTTGTTTTATGCATCAAAGATCCCTGGTAAAAAATTTTCAGTAATCAATGATATACTAATATTGTTCAACTTGTAATTTTTGGATTAGATGTTTAGTTTTTATTTTTATATTTTTCTGTTTTCATTTTATTTTAGTTAAAGTTTTAGCAATTATGTTGTGTGTTTTTGTCATTTTTATTATTATTTTTTAAAAAAATGTATATATAACAGTTTTTTGTTTTTTCATTTAGGTTGTTTTTTGTGTTTTGTTTTTTTGTTTTTTTTTTTTAGTTTCCCTTTTTAGTACGTGTTTAACTTGGCAATTTAATAATAAATGAGAAACATTATTGATTTGGCACCTACGCTGATACAACAAACTTTATTAATCCAATTCAATTTTAGTAATATTGATCAAAGGTTTCCCCGTAAACGACATTTAAAAAGTACAAAAAATAATTTATATTTCAAACATAATGCGGTTCTTTTTGAACTTTTTGTGTCATCAAAGAAACTAAGAAGTAAACGTGTCACAGTTTTTTTTTGTTTTCCCACAAAATATCGGGCAGCACAAAACTTTTTTTCTCAACATTGATAATAATCAAAAATGTTTTTGAGCAACAGCATATTAGAATGATTTCTGAAAAAAACATGTGACACTGAAGACTGGAGATTGAATTGGCTGAAAATACACTGCGCATCCCCACAGAAATCCATTACAGTTTTAACAGAGATCCCACATATTTTTCACTTTTTTACTGTAATTTTTGATCAAATCAATTGCCAGCCTTGGTGAGCCCGAAGAGACCTCTTTCAAAGACAAAAAAAGTCTTACTGTTATTTTTATAGTTTTTTGTAAATGTAATGTGTATATATATATGTATATATAATTTTATGTCCTAAATGTTTTTATGAAGTCACAAAGCATCATATGAAACAGTAAGTCACTTGAGGTCATGCTGTATTTTGAAAATAGCCTAATAGCACAACCTCTCATATTTTGCAGAAGCTTATGTCGAGTCCAGAAGAGGCTCTTGAGATTAACTTTATTTTGTTTGTGCTCCATTTCCATCACACAGGTGATATTCGAGGGCATCCGCGGCCCCGGGATCGAGGGGGACATCGCCATTGATGATGTCACGCTCGAGGAGGGGGAGTGTCCTGACCCTCCGTCCAATCGTATGTATCGAGCATGCATCTCCATGGTAACCAGGCCGAAATTGCATGTAGCACAATTTTGTCCAGGAGAGCTCAGTAATTACAGGAGAACAAACAGCGAGAAAGACGGAAATTAGGCCCGGTAATGGGCTGGAATTGACAAGAGCGGCAGTGAGAGCGAAACGCGGCTCCACTTCTGCTGGAAACATCATGAAAAACCTTCCTTCTAGAGCCAAACTACAGCTGTAATCGTGACGTGAAGCTATGTGTTCATCATTATTAATAGGCATCAGGTTTTCCATTATTATCCAAAGCTGCGTGACTGTAAGAGACGTCTCGTATCGATCTCACCGTGAGATGTGGTTGTGTCGTAAATACAAGCGTGGTGGAGAACGATCAAATGCTGCAGTAATAATATGCACTGGAGGATGATTATGAATCACAGAAATACAGTTCAGACATTTATGAACAACCGTGTGTGTGAAAAACATTTAAGGGAGAGACCGCTTTTGAAATGCCGGTTTTTTCCTGGATTCCAAGCAGGCGTTAACGCTATTCCCGTCAGCGTTTTTTTTTTTTTTAAGTTTGCCAGTCCAACGCCATCAATTTTTTAACATTTCCCCCACAAACTTTCATGGGCCCATAATATGTTGATGCATGAATAACAGGTTTTTTCATTCTGGTTCTTAATGAGGCATCTGTGGAAGATTTGGTTTGCCTGCTCACACTGCCCACCCATTTAAATATAAAAAAAAAAAACTACTAAAAAAAACCTAAAAGAATGGGGGGTTGGTGGTGGGGGTGGGGGGGGGGTCGATAGAAATAAAGTAAATTACCGGACTTTTTGTTTTTTTTGTTTTTTGTTTTTTTTTTTTGAAATAAAAAAAAAAAAAAATAATAATTGAAAAAATATTGAAATACAATGAGTATTATAAAAATACAATTTATTTTATAGCACCTTAAAAAAAATGATGCCTATATTTACATTTCTGTAATTTTATTTTTTTTTGTTACTTTTTTCATGTTTTATATGAATTTTTCCATCATTTCCTGAATGTTGCCCCTTGGAAGTCACGATTTTATGCTTTTCGGTTTCGATGGAATCTTATACCCGTTTTAGATTTAGTCCCTATCTAAAAACGGGTGGGATTGTTGCCATTAACACCTGTCCCAACCATTTTCGTTACAAAAAACCGTGGAAAACACGGAAACTGGAAAATTCCCTTAATGCCTGGGGGAAAGATTAAGGCACAGCTTGTCACCCAATAAATGAAAACCCTCCAGCAGTTACTCCACCCTTATTTCACCTCCAAACATATAACGAGTTTCCAATTTCCTGTTTTGATGCACAAAAGAATATAATTTTAGAGAATGGTTTTGCTATTCAAACGGTTGACTTTTAGCCAGTTGACTTCCATAGCAGTTTTTTTTCCCCATACTATGGAACTCAATGGCTACCGTCAACTGTATAGTACCACACTAACATCCACTCAGATTGTGCAACTGCACAGCAACTCCCACATCTACATGACAGCCCCAGGCATCATGCTGGTTAGTTTTGATCTGGTTATCTGGTTAGTGCTAACCTCTTTCTCTGTGTTTCCCACAGCGATCAGAGGAGCGGCTGCATGTGGCGTCTCCAGTATATGGCCATTGAGTGTCACGCTGTTTTTTACCGTAATCATCGGTCAGAGGTGACGCTCCACGTGAGAAAAGACTCCAGATGCGTCCCTCAATATTTAATCACCAAAGATTCATTCATGCTTTCGGATCGCAGAGGAGGCACAACAACAGATCTACGCGGAATGAAACGACCACAAACAGAAACTAATGCTTAAAATATTAAATAAATTAACGTTCTCTGATGCTCCGATGTCTGGAATCAACCGAGGATTTGAACGTTGACGTCAAAAGCACAACGAATACTTCGCAATCTGGATTTACCTGAAAGACAAGCGAAGGCAGTTTCGTGAACGAACATTGAGTTTTACACACCATTCCCCTTCCTTTTTTCCATCTTGAGATGTTCTTTTCTGGTGCTTTGGAGTAACGTCTCATCCTCTGGTTGATCTTCTCTTGATTTGTTCTGGGTTTGGTTCGGATCGGTGCTTTAAAAGCAAATAAAACAGAACCTTGTTTCGCTTTATTCCCCGACTCCAGTAGCAGGCTGATTTCTCAACACTGTGCTCACGTTCTCAAGTGGAGAACTTTGCGTTTTTTGGCGTCCGTGACGGTGAAAACCTCGGTTTGTCGTCGTTCCCGGCACCGGCTGAGTGACAGAGTTTCTGCCATTAAAAAAGAAGTGCCTTCAGGTTAAAAACCGATCCTTTAGCCTGGCCATCGACAACAAGCGTCCATGTTTCTAACATCTGCGATGGGCTATTTTATACTCATTTCTATCGCCCCTCAAGTGCTGGAATGCACGACTGCGAGCGTCACATACGAATAATCGCGAACACACGATGTTTGGCTGCTGGAGGACGATGTATGGACGAATGTCACGCTCTCCATCCCCGGCTATCATGCCTCTGTCATTTATATACCGAACAATGTGCATTCTGAGAGAAAAAATGCAAAATATTCATAATTATAACAATATTTTATTACTCTACTCAGAATGTGTCTCAGCTTTTACACACGAACTGTGAAAATCGTTGGCGTTATCTACCTGAGCGCTCGACCGACCGCTTTGTTGTAAAAAAAAGAAACGTGTTATGAAAATGTTTTGACAAGAAGCTGTGTCTCGTTTCTTCTGATTTACGTTGAAATGTTCCGACTTTACTGTCTTTATTTCTCGTCGTCTCCCTTGCATTGCTGAAAATATCAAAAACGGGCAGAAAGACGCCGGTTTGGTAACTGTACAACTTGTATATGTAAAGAAGCTCTGTTCATTGAGATTTATATGAGATGTTTTATGTACGAGTCAAAGGAAGCACAACATTTAGGATTCAGTCATTTATAAACATCATACATGTGACCGTCCTCCTGCAAAACCAGCGTGAAAATAAAGTGACGCCGGAAGCTGACTTTCACTAAGAATTGAATTTAAAAAAAGAATCAAAATGGACTTTGCATTGGACTGCTTTCGAATAAATGTGCACATTGCTCATGCATATGGTTAAAAACAAAATAGGATGTAAATTACTGGCCCGGATGTTACAAAAACATCACAAGCTGATTAATGATATTCAAACGTCATTTAAAGAAATAGTTCACCTCAAAATAAAATGTGCTCACCACCCTATGTCCTCCAAGATGTACTCTAGATGAGTTTTGTAGAAATTTAGCATTGCATCAGTGTCTCAGCAATTGATGCTCTGCAGTGAATGGGTGCCGTCCGAATGAGAAGCGGAAAAACATCACAAGAATCCACGCAACTCCGTCCATCAGTTAACATCTGGAGAAGACAGAAGCTGAAACACATCCAGCATTAAGATGTTTTTAACTAAAATACATAGAGTCCATAATCCATAATAACGCTTCCTCCAGTGAAAAAGTGCATCTGCTGTTGTCTCTCACATCAGAATCCAGCCACATATTAGTTTAGAGCTGTTTAAACGCTGCTTGATCTGTGCAGATTTCTCTCCTGATTCACACCAGAACACTGACTCACTGGAGGACGAGTTATTACAGCTAAAGGGAATGTTCTCTCAACGTTATGAACAGCTGTTCCTCCAGTAACAACAGAACATTCGTTCGAAGTTATCTGGTCTTTAATAATGTTCAATGCTCACAAAAACATTATTTATACATTGTTCATGGAACATTTTATTCGGACATTCGTTGTAATGTTTTTAAATGTTGCTACTTGTTTCAGAATGTTCAAAAGTAACATTCCAATAATGTTTGCAAAATGATACAATGGAATGATCCCTTAATGTGCGTTCTTTAAAGTTTGTCAAAACCTAAACAGAATATTCTTAGAACATTTTGCTGGATGGAATTATGGATTATGGACTCTATGGTATTTTTAGTTAAAAGCGTCTTAACGCTGGATTTGTCTCAGCGTGTGTCTCCTCCAGATGTTAACTGATGGACTGGAGTGCTGTGGGTTACTTGTGGATTATTGTGATGTTTGGACTCTCATTCTGACGGCTCCCATTCACTTGCAGTGAGACACCTGATGCAGTGCTACATTTCTACAAAGCACATTTTCAGATAATGTTCATTTTTGAGTGAAATACTCCTTTAAAAGTGAAGTGTGTTGTTGTTGTTTGGGGTATTTGGGTGTCTCTTTGTAAACCCATTAAGAACATTGACACATTGTTGGTTTTATTTTAGATGAATGATGGTGCGATGCAGCAGGTGTTGATTATGTAGACGTGCGTCACCTCAGAAGCCGTTTCATAATGGAAACGTTTCATATTCTGCAGTGCTCGCTGTATTGTCGCATTACAAACAACGTGAGTTCAAGAACGCCAGTCATGAAGTCCTGAACCATAATGTGCAATTTCCTTCCTTGTGCCCCAAAACAGCCTTTAATTTGTGAATCGTCGTTGTGGGTGAACTTTTAATGTTTTTTTCTCTTTGTGTATGATCACCTGAAATGCAACAAAGACATCACACAGTAAAACAGAGAGCCTTTGAAGTCTCTAGGGCGGATAATTTAATCAGGAAAGACAGAGGGGTTAGTACTTTTGGCCTCACGGGTGTGAAGGCACACAAACACACAGTAAAAAAACAAATGATTAGAAAGAGCCTTTGAACTCTTCAGTGCAGGAAAGACAGGGGGGTTTTGACCTCACAGATGTGAAGATAATAAAAGCCCAGGTGGGTTAGAAGGACCATTGTTTTTTCTTTCTGAATACAGCTAGGTGTGGTTTAAGGAAAACCTGCAAGAAGTGGGGGTGATAACAGTATAATAAGGCTGTCTGTTTCCAGTGTGATTTCAGGTTTTGTTGTGTTTCAGGGTAGCTGCTGAAACATGAACATACCTCTTTAAGGAAAATAAACTTCTTTCCTTAAATATAATTTGATTCCTTGTCTCTTACTCTGTGATGCTATTTTGTTAGTAATTGTTTTTGCCACAACAATTTGGTGTCAGAAAGAGGGATCTCACGGCGGTTTCTTCTGGCCCCCTGGATTTGACGAAGTGATCATCTCAGAGCACCAAGCTTTGGTCTTACCTCGAAAATTGAGAGAGAAGAGCCAAAACTGCTTTCAGGGCCAGAGTGACTCGGCTGAGATCAGAAAGAACCCGGTGGCAGTAAAAGCATCTCGGGTAAGAGACTGTAAATTGTTTTTGTATGGTGTAATTCGAGATGACTGTTAGTGAACCATAGTGGCGGAGACTACCTCTTTGGTGCGAGCAGAGAAGGTTTTCGAGGGGTGAATTGTAACCTGAGGAAGTCAAGTCAATTTTATACCGAAAAACTAGCTCGTAGGTGGACGGAAGAGCCACAGCTGATTAGCTGAACTAGAATCAATCGAGCGCTGGAAAGCACTCACGAGAAGATTTTGAGTAAGCCGTAATTACAGAGCATTTTTTGCTAACCTTGCCGATTTGAGGTGACAAAATCGGATCTGTTGAAGACGTTTAACAGATTATTAGACGTGCGTCGAAGGAAATCCAGAAGAGATAGAAATCAACCAATATGGGATCACCAAACAGTAAGCTAGATAATTTTTATACACCAGTTTTCGGTCAAATGAAAAATAATTATGGGCATAAGTGTATGCTAGACATAGAAAAGCTGATCAAATATCATTATTTTCCCGAAGAAGGGACATTGAGTAAAGTAAGACTGAATGTTGCGAGAGTCAGTTGAAATAACAATGAAAAACGAATGGTTGTTGTATGTGTGTTCGTCATGTGTGTAAAGAATGTGAGCAAACTATAGGTTGTTGGTTAGAAGAAGCTGAAAGACGAGAACGAAAGCAAATGCAGAAAGAATTGGCATGTAGAAATGAAATGAAAAAGGAGGTAGAGAATGTGTGTGAGAAATCAGCTCCACCGGAGCAGAATGCTACTAATGAAAAGTGTGTTTGTGTTTTCCAGCATGCACCCGAAATCGGGTCAGCACCGCCGGCTTATAAACATCACTACCCCGTGGCAGAGCTGACAGCCCTGAAACTGGACCACGATCTCGACTGCTCTCCGTTCCAAAGACCAGCACAAAAAGCAGCACGAGCAGAAGCAGAAGCGAGAGGAGCAGAAGCAGAAGCGAGAGGAGCGCAAGCAGCAGCAGACGCAGCAGTGCACATGCTACAATCGCAAGAACTCCCACGAGCACCAATACCGCCAGTAAAGCAGGCGGCGGTAAAGTCCTCAGCGCTCGCTGCCACAGACAGCGAAGAAGAACATTTTGAAAACACAGCGGCTTGACAGAGCCTACGGACAGAGGAAACAAACCAAGTACGTGAGAAAGCCTTCTTTTGGGTTATTTTCTGAAAGGACTGAGACCAGAAATTTCAAGGGGAGCAAAGGCAAGTTATGTGGAGTGGAAGAACGGGCGCTTAACGTCAGCCCTGATGCACGCCGAAGACCAGCTGCAGGAAAAAAAAGACAGAAAACCACTCACAATGGCGGTTGTGCAATGTGAACCAAACAAGCCTGCAACTCAACAAAAGGCAAGAGGAAGAGATGACGCAAGGAAATGGAGGTGCTATGTGTGTGCTACGAACGACCATGCTCTCAGAGACTGTACCAGATGCAGAGTGTGCAGGAGAGACGGGCATTGGAGCAGGGCGTGCCCGAATGTAAGGTCTGATTGAAACGAAAGAGACGGAGAGCAGGACTGAGATGGTCCAGTTCGAGGAGGTCGGTGGCTGACTACGAGAAAGGGAAGTGAACATTTATTTCTAACACGCAAAACACGCACAAACACAAACACATACACTGATTTACTGTCTGCTATCTGGAATGAAGAATCTGCTTGCAAATCTTTGTGTGTTTTGAGCAATGTTGTGAATGATTAAGTTTTGAGCAGTGTTTCTGATGAATGTTTAAAACTGTACAAAAGCATAGGGTTTTCTCAAATGCCAAGATACCCAATGATAGTCGAGGGAGTAGTAATTAACTTTTTAGTCGATTCTGGAGCGTGTCAGAGCACTTTACGACCATGTGACTTGCCATGTGTGCCGAAAATGACAGGAAAAGTGTATGAAAGCACTTTGGCTTCAGGCCATTTGATCTCTGAACAATTTACTGAGCCCTTAGAGTGTGAGACGGAGGGGGGAAGAGCTCTGAAACATGAGTTTCTCTGGTCGCCCGAATGTCCCGCGCCTCTAATGGCCAGATATTTAATGTGTGAATTAAATTTGACCCTCAGTGCTGATTCCTATGGAATTAGCTTTGAGGAAGCACCACAAATGACATGTTCTAAATTTGAGCCGCAGTGGGCTTACGAATGGCAGATAAAAGATGTTGATTGGGCAGAGATGATTTTGAAATTGGCTAAGGATCGAACAACACCAATCAACACAGAGTTTATGATGCCTGATAAAATGCATTGCACGTCACATTTCGTAGTAGAACGAGACTTAGAGTATGAAGAAAATTGGTTTGGTGGTGTGGAGAATGAAAGTGTGAAATTTGACAAGATTTTCTGGACATAGAATGTGTGTGCACTTTCTGCCAGTTTGAATGAACAACAATTGCAGTGTTATTTAATGACAGAAGAGAGTGTTCCCCACCTATCTGTGTCGAAGGTCATAAAGCAGCAGTGGAAGGATTTAGGGCTTTTTTGTGAAAAGGTGCCTGCAGGCCACAGACTGGGCTGAAGTTGATACAGACATAGCACAGAGCAAAAGTGTTGGAGCATTTAAATCGAACTACAATTTTGATGTGCAGGTTTTGAGAACTGTGACTGCTGTTGTGAAGAATGATGTGACAAAATATGGGGTGGGGGCTATTTCTGCCTCAGACATTGATATTTCTTTGGCAGAAATACCGTCAAAATTGTGGGCAGAGCACAAGTACGATGTGGGTTTAATTAAGGGATGTGAGCCGGTTGTAATCACCCCCAAATCTGACTACAGACCGTGTCAAGCACAATACCCCCTCAAACATGAAGCATTGCAGGGCATAATGCCAGTATTTGATTCTCTGTTGAAGGAGGGAATAATTATACCGTGCAATGATTCACCAGTGCGCACACCAATTTTTCCTGTAAAAAAGATTAGAGATAAGGGTCAGCCAACAGAGTGGCGATTTGTGCAGGATTTACAGGCGGTAAATTCAGCTGTCATTGCCAGGGCAGCACGAGTGCCAAATCCTTATACTATTTTGTCACAAATTCCGCAAAATGCAACGTATTTCACTGTGGTGGATTTAGCTAATGCTTTCTTTAGCGTCCCAGTGGAAGAGAAAAGCCAGTTTTGGTTTGCGTTTGATTTCAATGATAAAGGCTACACATTTACAAGATTGTGTCAGGGCTATTGTGAATCCCCAACGATTTATAACGAAGCCCTTCGGAGAAGTATTGAGCCTCTGACTCTGACAGCTGGAACGGCCTTGTTACAATACGTTGATGATTTATTAATCTGTGCCAAAGATAAAACTACCTGCATTGTCGACACTGTGACTCTCCTGAAGCATCTTGAGCAGGGGGGACACAAGGTCAGTCTTTCAAAGCTGCAGTTTGTGAAACAGGAAGTAACCTTCCTGGGGCATGTTATCAAACCAAATAGCAAAGCACTGTCTGAGAAACGGGTGCGGGCCATAAAAGAGGTGCCAAAACCAGTTACAAAGAAACAGATGCTGTCATTCTTGGGGATGTGTGCTTACTGTAGAACATTCATTCCTAATTATGCCATTTTTGAGCAGCCCTTACGAGCCCTAACGACAGGGAAAGGGCTGAGGTCATGTGACAGACTTGTTTGGACAAGCGAGGCTGAGGAAGCATTTGATAACATGAAATTGCAACTGACTATGGCTCCAACGTTAGGCATTCCTGTCATAAACCGCCCGTTTGTACAAATGGTCGATGAAAATAATGGTTTTATGTCTTCTGTTCTCTTGCAGGCTCATGGTGACAGACTGCGACCTGTGGCTTATTTCTCAACAAAACTTGATGCTGTAGCTGCAGGACTTCCACACTGCCTGAGAGCAGTGGCAGCGGCCGAGCTAGCTGTGATGGCCTCAAGAGAATTTGTAGGCTACTCTGATTTGACTTTAATGGTTCCACACGCAGTCTCCATGATTTTGCAAGAGCAGAGAACGTCACATTTGTCTACAGCCCGATGGCTGAGGTATCATACAATTTTGTTGGACATGCCAAACATAACTGTGAAACGATGCACAACTTTGAATCCTGCCACCCTTCTGCCCACACAGGAGGATGGCGAGGAACATCACTGTTGTCTGTCAGCGCTCGAACAGGTGTGCACACCACGTCCAGACCTTTTAGACATACCGCTTGATAATTGTGACAATGTCCTGTTTGTGGATGGGTCTGCCTCGAAAGATCCACAAACAGGGCAGAATAAAGTGGGTTATGCTGTAACGACTGAATTTGAAACTCTGAAGTCTGACAAATTACCATCACACTATTCTGTGCAGGCAGCGGAACTGGTCGCATTGACCGAAGCGTGTAAACTGATGGCAGATATATGTGTGACGATATACACAGACTCACGATACGCTTTCGGGGTCACGCATGACTTTGGGGCTTTGTGGAAGCACAGAAAATTTTTGAAATCAGATGGGAGGCCGATACTAAACGCGTCTCTGGTATCGGACCTGCTCGAAGCTATTCTGTTACCAGACAAAATTGCGATTTGTAAATGCGCAGCGCATACTAATGATAAAAGTTTAATTTCAACAGGAAATGCCAGAGCTGATATGACTGCGAAAGCAGCGGCAGCG
>JADLZN010000710.1:0-114353 GCA_018155175.1 Sinocyclocheilus anophthalmus
ATAGAGGGGATGGAAGACCAAGCAAATGGTATGTATGTGTGAACTCTTTACTTACACACGTCTCTTGTGTATAATTTATTATAACAAATATTCATTAATATATGACTTGACGTGAAGAAGGACAGATGCAGGTAATTGCACATGTTGATATCTGACTGTTTAGGTTTCTTTAGTGCATATCTATGGAGCCGCTGTGAATAATCACAATGGTACACAAAGTCTTAAAGGAAAAAAAACACTCTCTTCACTCTTATTAACTTATTTAACATTAAAAACACATTTGTTTAGTGTAAAATTAGAAGGGCTTAGCCTTAAAGAAAATGATTTGCCATCCTGTACAGCTGGCTTGTCAGTATTGTGGTATTACAATATTGTGATTATCACAACAACCCTACTTAGCTGCTCGTAATCCCTGCACACTTAAAACATTTAGGGTATTTTAATCTCTTGTTTTCATAATTTTCAGATGAAAACGTGCTACCACCATGCTGGTTTTGGGCCTATCTTCTGCCACCGTGTGCCTGGAAGGCGCACACTTGCCAGTGGTCTTTAATATGAAATTTCATTCCTCAATTCATTTGTAACGGTCTATATTTTACCCAGGCTATGGACAGTTATTATATTAATGATGTCTGATGCTTTTCAATATGAAATGTTTGGTTTTTTTCCCCTTAAACTTAAGCCTGGAGCCAATTGCACCCTCTCAGCCCAGCAGTTTTGAGCCACTCAAGACCCCGCACCACAGCAATCTACATCGAGAGTGTTTGAAGAGACAACATGAATAAGGCATCTGCGTACGCTTGGCAAATATGACATTCTGGGAGATCGGGCCTGTGATGTGCTGTGGACTAGCTATTCTAGGTGGTGAAACTTCTCCCGTCCCACACTTATCATGATTTAGTTCTTGTTCTTCACTTTCTAGATGTGGATTTTTCCTGATTTATAATATTGATAACCCACATCTCTTCCTTTTAAAATGGACATCTTTCCCTACTCTATGTGCTGCCTCTCTTTGTGGTTCCCAAAGCTCGGTCTTCATCAATCAACTAGTGGATTGTAACAAGTGGTATTCGTTTCACTAATTCCCGCCCACACTTATCACACACTACATGAATACATTTTACAACCTCTCCTGATTGTCATCTGAGAACAATCCATCTATCCAACAAATCCTCGTGCCTGCTGTTGTCTGAACTAACATGTCTATAGTTCGATGTTTATTCATCAAAAGATCTGACGTCGTATGAGACTAAGTTAAGTTTTGATTATTTACCTACCGAGAAATGTCTCTTGGTATCTGTTCATGTTAACCGTAAGGTAATTGATTGTTGGCAACACGTTTTAAGGATACACTGTTGGTTAATTATGTTTTGCTTTTTGGCTTTATCCCCAAAATGCCTTTTTATTGTAAGACCAAAATGCCCAACATACTATAGATTTCAAACTAAATGCATTGACAAATTACAACCTGTTTTTTTGTTGTTGATGTCTGCCGAAAATTTTCTCTCTGTACCGGACATTTTATGTTACCCCATCTTATGTTATGTTGCATGTTGATCTGCCCCTAAATCTTGACGTCGGCGTTTTCAATATCCAAGGTGGAGTTGACAGGAGGTGTGTTTTTGGTGGACTATCTCTGTCTCTTTCAAAATGACCATTTTTATCTACGTGCTTCAAGGTTACCCCTGCGCTTCAGTAATTTCCTGTTAGCCATGACCCCCCCATCAAAAGGTTATTGGTTAGTTATTGAAATGCCTTTTTGGGACACTGAATGAGGAACTAATGACTTTTGTTTGTTTGTTTCTAAGAGTATTGATTGATTTAAGTCGCCTTAGCTCTGTTGACTAGTTTCTTAATTATAGTGTTGTCTATATAGTGTTTTGTTCTTTCTGGATTATGGCTCTTTATGTTTTCCGTGTGGTACGTTGGTTTCCCACCTTGTTGTCTTGATTGGAATTGCCTGGTGACACATAGTGTGGCGTTGTTCTGAATAAGGATACACCCACCTGTTTACACTCCCACTCTCAACATTGAAGCCAGACAGCATAGTCAAAGACCCTCATTGTCTCTTCCGTTTCAGTTGCAGGAGGATCCATGTAAGTAGCCAGCTATGCTTACCTGAGCATATGAGCAAGTTTACTTGACTTTAATCGACAGATAGTGTTAATATGGTCCGTTTCTTCTACGGTTTACATATGATCGCCAGCTGGCGCTGCGGGCACGGTAAATTAAATATGCTAAATGTTCTCAGCTTACCTAGGGATGTAATACAAGATCTTTCAAGTTTGGCCTCATGTGTGATAGAATTCTAGCCTCCTTTCCACCCACGGTCTGGGCAGCACCTTAAATGTTTTAAGGATTTTACAATTTATCCATCTAGAACAAGTCCCCTATCGTTTTACAGATTATGCCATGTTGCCCAACAGCCGCACGACAGTCGTGCAGATCATGAGGGTTCTTTAGACAGCGGCAGGTTTCAATTGCAGGTGAACTGCCGTCTGTGGCTTTCTATTGCTCTCCCCTCGTGTTGATTGTAAGACAGCCTGCTGTCGCTTTGGAACGGAGGAGGGATCGCAGTCTTGGACCGCCCCCCGTGGTTTGGCAGTTCACATACGTCCAGCGTCTTGTGTTTTGCATCTGTCTTTTTCAAAATACTCTATCCCCGGATTGCTGATTCTTGTTGAAATTTCTTCCTTTATTCTTCTGTGACGATTGTTTTAACAAGCGGGCCTTGTTTTGAATGCTTGACTGTGGGTTTCAACCCTAGGGTCCGCCACTGCGACCTCCGTATAAAATACATGGACGACACACGTTCCACTTTCAGTTGTTAGTGTCCCGGAAGTCACCCACCCGCAGATCTTGCCGAAGAGCGTTTTTTGAACTCAAACGTGGGCGGAGCCAGCGCCGTCGCCCATATACTTTGGCCACGCTCCACGTCCTTTTCCAGCACCCGCGGCGCAATCCCGGGATATCGAAGATCCGGGCAGAGGCGGGAGTGGTTGATCTCCCCTCCCGCCCCTTTAACCACCCCGCCCCTAGCTCCGCCACTAGGGTGCTTGTGGTACAGGCCCAGCGGCACCCACACTCCCGCCCTGCCCGCATTCAAGTCAGTGCACTACGCCCGCTAATAGCCAGAACCTTTACGCTTAAGTTTTTATTAATTTTACCCGGTTGATGAGTTCCTAAAAAAATTTCCTTCCCCCAGACAGTCAGTTGTCATGTTAAGGGCAACTTATAATCACTCTATAGACTCCCGAAATCCCATTGTTCTTGACCACAGCGACTCACCCGGCTGTGTTGTCGAAACTGTTTTTTTTTTTGAACAGGTTGGTAAAGTTTTCGGTTTCGACCATTCACCCCATGGGTAGTCTATGGAATTGTCCCTTTTGAGTCAGCAACAGCATCTAGTCGGCCCGCCCCCTCACCGTGACAGACCCGGGGATACACGGTTTTTTAATTCTTGGGTCCCTTCCGATGTGTGCGTGAGATCCCTGTTACCTTGCCCGCGCCTTCCCCCCTCACCTCCCCCCCCCCTTTTGTCGACTCCCCCTCTCCCCTCTCGGCTTTTTCGCATCTGTTTGTCGTTACATGCGTCTGCTTTGTTTCCGGTGTTGGCCTTCCCCCCCGCGCCCCCCCCCGCGTGGCCGCAGGGGCGGTTGCCTCTCCCTTTCCTTTGCCGTCCCCGGCCCCCCGTGCTGCCTAGCCTTTGGCCCGTCCTGCCCCCTGTGCGGGGGGGTTTGCTCCCAGTTGGCTGGCTTCTAACGCGCCCGGTTTCGTCTGTGCGTTCTTGGATCTGTGTTAACCTCCTATGTGTGGATCCTACTATACAGCTGAACCCACCCACAAAACACCACCATTGTTTTCTGCCGATCCGTGTCTGCACGATCTTTTTCTCGACTTCTGTGTCCTTTGTCGCTGCCGTCAACCCGCAGCCGTTTTTTTACTTGGGCTTTTCTCTATGGGCTGTATCCCCTGTTTGATTGTTTCTTTCTTTCCTTGCCGGTCCCACCTCAGATTCTCCTCCTTCATCGGTCTCCCCCTATGTCTATGCGTTTCTCTAATGGGGCGTTGGTCTTCTGGCCATACCATGTTAGCCATTTGCTCCAACATTTTCTCTTCACCTACAGATGCTCCTTCTTACCCTACCGTATTTCGATCCTCAATTGCTGTTTCCTCGCCACACAGATGCACCGGCTAATTCCCCCCGACAGCCCGGCCAATTGATTACGTTTCGATCACCAACTCTGCACCAGCTGCGGTCCCTCCTGACCCGCGGACACACCCCCAGCAGACGACAGTTCTTCTCGAGCGGGGACCCACAGCCGCGCCCCATAGACAGCGGAGTTGTCGCCGTTATGTCTCCTCGACTTGTGACCGACCCTTATCACAAACGTGTCTTGCAAGATGATTGGCAACGAATCCAACAAACCTGGACTAGACTCTTCCACTCCCCCCTTAACGCTCTTTTAAATCTTATGTCTTTTTTACCTGTGCTCACTCGCTGCCACCGTTGGCCCCTCCACTTGTTGCTCCGCTAGAGCCTGACACAACCCTCCCACATCCGTCAAGCCCTGTTCTCCGGCATGGATGTCACGACAATCGCCTCTCTCACCGTCCACTTCCGTGTGCACAGGTTTCCGACGACTGGCCTGCGGTCGACCAGTCCATTGTTCCTCTGCCCCCCCCTGACGAACATCTGCAACCACAATGAATCACCCAGGCACCAACACACTAATCCTATCCTCACTAGGCTTTTCTAACACCCCTAACTCTATTCCGTACCTATCCGTGACATTCTCGCCATACAAGGCCTATCCACCAACACGGTTTCTGCAAACCTGACTGCGCAAACACCACCACACCACCCCAAAGCACGACCCCAGCCGCCACATGACATTGTTTACCACAAATATATGAGTGCCATTATAGTCGCCTCCTTAATTAACGGGACTACCTATTACTTCCGCACCCCCCCAATTGCTATAATAGTTTTGGCCTGATGGAATGACACTGGTGAGGGCCACACCTAATCCCCTCTATTAAAACGTAGTACAGTGTAAATGAAGAAATATTATCAGTTTGAATTTTACACATGAATTGAGTTAACTTATAAATTAATAGGCTGTATGTTTTGGGGTTTGTTAAATATGTTGCTAAATATGTTTGTTTAACGTAATAATAAACAATGTGGGTTAATAATTTATCATTAAAATACAGGATATCATTTTTGATAAATCAGAGATGGCCCACTTTATCTGAAATACATTTGTTTAGACGTTTATTGGTAGGCCTATATTGAAATAAATAACATTATATTTCTGCTGGACTTTAAAGAGATAAAACTATGTGTTATAAAATACAAAACAAATTTTATTTAGGCTAATGCTGCATACATTTGTAATGAATTGTGCACATTAAAGACATTAGGTAACTTACTTCACGAAAATCCACTCTATATTGAATTATTCAGGATCTGTGAATTCAAGTGAAGGCCCTGCATTCATGTATGAATTCTGTTGTGGAAATCTCATTTTGAATGACTGGTTTTTAAATAATTTCATTCGTTTTATCAGGTGTGGCTGGAATCCCTGTTGCAGCTCAGGCTGCCATAGGTGCCATAGGTGCCACTGTGGGTGCAGCTGTGGGTGGACCATTGATATGCAGTGCAGGAGCCACAGGTCAATCCATTATTCTCTTTTGAGTACTGATTTGGTTTTTGTTTTTTAGTTTTATTTTTCATTATAATTAAGGTTTAATTCTCTTCACTGTATAAGTGCTGTCTAACACTGGCAAAAGCTTTGGTTTTAAGTTGAACATCTGTCTATCCAACTAAGTAAAATGCTTTATAGCAGCAGTGTCTGTTTCATATGAGGTTTTTTATTTGCTATGGTAGCTCTGGAAACATGTGTAATCAAAACCGGTTCAAACTCATTTTTGTTTTCAAAAATCAGGTGCTGTCGCAAGCGGAGGCATCGTGGGAACTGCCATGAGCTCAGTTGCCAGGTTAATCGGCAACTGCACTGCGTAAATGCCCCAAAAGGCCCTTCAGAAAATGTAAGGATTCATAAAATCAAACATAACATTTATCTAATCTACAACCACAAACATGGGCAGTATAAATCTGTTTTTAATACATAATAATAATAATCTTTCTCTTCTGCTGTAGATTCTGTACTAATCTAGCTTTCTACTTTAAACTTAATGTTTAACTTAATACACCGCACACATTGTTTGCTTCTATGAATTATTACTTGTGATGTATAAAAACATCTGCTAAATAGGTCAATGTAATTATAACAAAATTGTCTTGGCTAACATTGTACATGAACTTTGTCCTTGGGGGAAAATCTGTAAGATTAAGCTGTTTTAATTAAGCTGTTTAACACTTAAATGATTTAAATACATTTTATTATGACTAAGTCTGTGTCTTTCTTTCTGTCTTTTCTTTCGCTTGGGGCAATTGGTTTTACAGCAAGACCAGCATACAAAAAAGCAATTGACAATACATAAAAAAGTACATAAAAAAAACACAGGACAACACAAGACAAAACAACTACCTGCTTCCACCTATACTTCCACCCACATGCCCAAATTTAGTAAAGAGATAGAAGTAGGAATAAATGAATGTTTGTACCTGTTACTCCTAACAGAAGGAAATCTTAACCGAGATCCTGAGGGTAAAAACAAACTCAAAGTAGAGAGGATGGGAAGTAACTATTAAGATGGATTGTGCTTTTCTAACTACCTGGCGATTATGTAGGTCGGTAGGATGACTCTGCTGAACTCCTAAAATCTTACTGCTAGTGTTAACTATTTTCACCAGTGCAGTCTTTGCCTTAGACTGCCATACCAGCATAACATAGCAAATGCTAAAACAGACTCAATATAAGAGTCATTAGGAATCTATCAACGTAAAATTTGGACAGTCTCCATAGACAGACGTTGCAGGCCCCTTTTACAAATCTTCTCCACATTGACATTAAAATTCAGCTTGTTATCAATCACACATCCCAAATACTTATATGATTCCACAAACTCAACCTCCTGATCTTTAATAGTGGTTCTCTTTATACCACTTTGATTACGCCTAAAATCAATATGCATGTCTTTAGTTTTTAACATTTATTTGCAGGAATGCATTATCACACCACTGAACAAAATCATCTACCACGAGGCCATGGTCATTTTCATCAGCATGGAAGAGGCTGACAATAGCTCAATCATCTGCATATTTTACAATAAATCTATTCTCATGCCTACTCCTGCAATCGTCAGCGTATAAAATATACCGTAGTGGAGAAAGCACACATCCCTGAGGGGACCCTGTGGATGAAGACAGTACCTCAGACAAACACCCATTTACCCTTACTCTCTGAATTTGATCAGTTAGAAAGTCAAGGATCCAAACAATGATACAAAAATCAAAACCAAAGCTCAAAAGTTAATTTCTCTACTAAAATGTGAGGTTGAATCATATTAAAAGCAGATGAGAAATCAACGAATACAATTCTAGCATGAGTCTTAGTTCCCTCTAAATGCTTAAGTACCAAATTCAACAAGGTGGCCGTAGCATCCTCTACCCCATGCCTGGCCCTATAAGCAAACCGAAGAGGATCGAGTGAATCTTCTACCATTCTAAGGAGCTCTTTTTTCAACAATCTCTCAAAACTCTTCATTATTAAAGAGGTCAGCGCAACTGGCCTAAAATCATTTAGTTCTACTGGATGATTATTTTTAGCCACTGGGATGACTGTAGAGGATTTCCATAATCTCTGCACCTTCTGTTGAGTAAGGGACAGTTGAAAAATATAATAAAAAATAGATCCCAATTGCTCTGCACAGGAGATAAGCAGCCGACCTTCAATATTATCAGGGCCCAAGCTTTTCCCAGCTTTTGAATGTTTAAACATTTTAATAACATCCTGTTCTTCAAACGGGATAGGTCTATTACCAATTAAATTATTTTTCTGCTCACAAAGAATATTCTCAAAATCATGAGTATCAAACCTTGCAAAAAATTCATTGAATGCTTGTGCAAGCTGAAAATCATCTCTATACCCTTCCAATACTATATTAGAATCTCTTTTAGGCTTTGTCCCAACTATGGTTTTCATGCCATCCCACACTGAACCCAAATTACTATTTCTTAACTCCCATTCTATTTTCTCTTTATAATGCAGCTTTGCCTTATTTATCTCCAATTTCACTTCCTTTTTTTAACTGATTTAATTCAGAAAGATTTCCTTTCTGAAATGCATGCTGTCTTTCTTTAAGCAGCACCTTGAGTGATTTAGTTATCCATGGTTTGTTATTTGGGTACACCTTTACAGACCTTTCGGGAATAATGTTATCAACACAATAGGACACATAGCAGCTAACAACATCAGTAAGTTCATCTATGTCAGCACATGACTCTTTAAACATTTCCCAATCAGTGCATTCATAACCCCTTTGTAGGGTCGAGATGGAATCTTCAGTCCAGTTCTTAGACTGTCTGATTAAAATGTTCCCCCTCCTTAGGGCTGTACGATATAATGGGACAAGTTGAATATAATTATGGTCAGCCCCTCCTAGCAGGGGAAGAGGAAGAGATTTATATGTATCCTTTATAGAACCATAACATAAATCTAGAGTCCTGTCATGTCTGGTTGGACATGTGACATATTGGTAAAAGTCTTTCAAGGTCTTAATCAACAAACAATGGTTAAAATCACCCATAATTAACATTGGTGCATCGGGAGAAATGAAATGGTTACTTGTAGTATACTTTCTGAAGCTTTAGCACTGTTTGCCCTCGGATGAATATAGACAACAGTAACAAATATTTAAGGAAACTGACGTGGCAGGTATGAAAGGCGTAACGATACAGACAGTAATTCAACATCTTGAGTGCACAGTCTTTCTCTCACAATGACGTTCTTACAGTACCTTTGATTTACATACAGGCAAACTCCTCCTCCTGTCTTGTATTATCTAAAAGCAAAAAGTATAGAATAATGTTGGCAGTGTCAAGGTCATTCTTTGTTTGCTTAACATCAAGTAGGCCTACCTTGAATGCATCATAAAAATCATTTTGGATATATGTAATTATCAGAATACTGACAGACTGGTTTTGGATGACAACAGAAGCCTGAAAGAACCTTATTGAACAAAAGGTGCTGGGACACAACTAATTATGGTGATTCATTTTCACAGGTTGTATAACATCAAGCACCGCCATGTAGTCAAGCTTAAAACATTATTGAAAAAAAAAAAAATAAATATATATATATATATTTATATATATTCTGAAGAGCTCAGTGAATAAATGTGGGTTACTGTGATCAGATGCCCCTTTGCAGTAAGTCAGTTTGTGATGAAATTTCCTCCTGCTAAACATGGCAAGTCAGCTGTAAGTTTGGTATAATGGAAGTAGAAGCCCTGAGGCACAGGCCATGCAACTCAGTGATGAAGTGGACTAAAAAAGACCGTAAAATTCACAGAGTAGGTTATGAGAGCTGAGGCAATGAAGCAACAGGATGCTTAGGCCAGCGCCGGGATTTCAGATCTGAGAGTTCCAGTGAGGGTTTGGCGATACCAGGAGAATGTAACCGGTCCTGATGCATGTGCCACCTTTTAAAGATCCTCGTGAGGGAGGATATTGGTATTCAGCTTTTTGACAGGGTTGCGGGCTTATGCCATTAAAAAGTCATTTTAAAGAATGTGCAAGTCAGTAAGGTCCCGTTGGGGTAATGGTCCCCCCAGTCAGCAAACAATTGGTACCCAGATTTGGCTTGCATCGTCAACAGCTGGCAGTCATCCGGCACTGCAACAGCTGTGGGCCCCAAACATGGCCGTGGGTTGTTTGGCAGAGTATGGTACCGGGTTTAAGACGGAACACAAGCCGATGGCCAGATGTCAAGTGTAGTATTTTGGCCCCAGATGTCAAAATATAGATTATGGATAAGTAGTTGGCCGTCGACCCACATTTAACAACCATTTCAAATATTTTGCGGTCACTTTGAGGAGTTATTTCAGATAATAAAAAGTTTAGCTTCGAGATAGACGCGCCGATGCGTCAAAGATGGATGTGAGCAGATCTCAGCAAATTATGTGGAATTATAGAGACTGAAAACTGCCATTCAAACAGGTTGTTTTGATGACTGCCCTGCATACAGACATATTGCAGGTGAGCTATGTGTTGTTGGACAAATAATACTCAGAGGGACAAGAATTGTTTTTTCAAGAGCGTTACAGTTGGCTCATGAAGGTCATCTTGGTGTAATAGGAACAAAACAACACCTGAGAACAAAGGTTTGGTGGCCCAGAATGGACAGGGTCAAATCCCAAATCCCTCGCAAAAAGGTTCATGAGGGCGTGTCATGGTTGTCAGCTGGTAGCGAGACCAGATGTTCCAGAACCTCTGTCACCCACAGTGATGCCTGAAGGGCCCTGGCAAAACTTGGCCACAGACTTGCTTGGTCCTTTACCTGATGGACATTCAATCCTGGTCATTGTTGACTATTACAGTAGGTACTACGAATATGTGATCCTCAAATCCACAACTGCAGAAAAAGTGATTGACAGTCTGAAGGACATTTTCAGTCGGCATGGACTTCCCTTAACAATCAGGTCAGATTGTGGGCCGCAATTCAAGTCCAGTCAGTTTCAAACGTTTTGTCAGGAAAACGGAATCCACCACATTAAAACAACCCCAAAGTGGGCGCAAGCAAGTGGGGAAGTGGAAAGACAAAATGCATCACTTATGAAGTACAAATTGCCCAAGCTGAAGGCCAGGACTGGAGAAAAGAGCTACGCAAGTATGTGACTGTCTACAGAGCCATACAACACTCCACAACGGGCAAAAGCCCAGCAGAACTTATTTTTCAGAGGAAGGTAAGAGGAAAGTTACAAGACATTGCAACACTCCACAGTGACCTGGAAGCTCGAGACAGGGACGCAGAGCAAAAAGGAAAAGCCAAAATATACACAAACAGACAGAATGCAAAGACATCTGACATAGAGGTTGGAGATCAAGTGCTTGTGAGGCAAAACAAAACAGACAAGTTCACAACAACATTTCACAACAAAGTCATACACAGAGAAGGTAACAGTGTTATTGTTCAGTCACCCACTGGAGCAAAATATGCTCGGAACACAACATTCGTCAAGAAGTTTCATTCAATGGAAACACCAACAGTGAATCGTGATATGAAATGTGCTCAAAAGCCAAATTCAGATGAGCAACAAAAAGGAACGGCAGAGGAATGCAAAATGAACTGTGAAACAATTCAGGAAGAGGAACAAACTAAACCGTGCAGGCCTCAGCGACAAATCAAATTGCCTGCACTGCAAAAAGAGATGTGTTAAAAATGACACATGTGCAGAATTTTAACACATGTGGTGAGTGTGCTCAGGGACAACACATGTTGTGTCAAAGTTAACACAATTTGTGTGTAAAGATGGATCACACATCTACTGTGTAATGTAATTTAACACAACGTGTCATTTAAACACATTTGTGTGTAACTGAAAATTATCAGAAACTGCCAATTAATGTGTTATGACAAAAATAAGCATTGCCATCAATTTGTAATTCTACAAAACTGAAATAAAACGAGACAGATGTAAAAATGTTAGCAATTTAATTTGTCAAAAACATTCAGGGTAGAGAACAATGCATGCACAGAGGCACAACAAAATGTTCTAAATCTCAATTTCATAAATTTAATTTAGATTAGATGACACAAATGCCTTGTAATGCACTACAACTATTAGCTACAATACAGTATACATTAAACAGTTACCAACATCAACTACACCTTGGATGATTGAAAATCACAGTCAAGATTAGCAGATAACATTTCTCATAACATAAGATTAACATGTAACATAAAATGTAAGGTACAAGATAAAAATGTCCAAATGGACAACAAATAAACATTTTAAATTGGTCAATGACAGTTAATTTTATAAATCTATAGTATGTTTGTCATTTTTCTTCATAATACAAAAGCATTTGTAATGCACTAGCTATTAACCACAGTATTCATTAAAAAGTGTTGCCAACATCAATTACACTTACGGTTAACAGAAACAAGACCAGAGGATAACATTTCTCATAAAATAAGATCAACTTAATCTCATAAGAAAGTCAGATACTTTGATACATATAAATAAACATTTTAGTTCAGACAAACATTCAGGCACATATTTTGAAATTGTTCTCAATGACAATCAATGTTGTAAATATTGTAAAATTGTAAGTGTGCTAATTGTGAAGTAATACATCTTGTTACATCCACTAGCTGTATTTGATGAAGAATACATTTGGGCCACAAAAGAGGCAACACAGTAAGTAGGAATGTCAGTTTTAAAAGGAAGAGAATGTGGTGTTTCAATATTAGATGTCCCAGTCTTAGAAAGTGAAGACAGAACTAATCTGTGGTGGACAGAAGTTTCACACCTAGAATATCTTGTCCACAGCACATCAGGCCCTCATCCACAGAAATGGTCATTTTGTCAATCGTCGCAATGATGCATTGTCATGTTGTGCTCTTCAAACTCTCAATGTAGATTGGCTGTGGTCTGGTCTTTGATGTGGTCTCAAAACTGCTGCAGAGGGATGCAATATGGCTCCAGGCTTAGAGTTAAGGGGAAAAAAAAAAAAATACATTTCAGGAGTTTAGAAAGCATCAAGACATCATTAAAAGAATAACTGTCCATGTAAAACATACCGTTACAAATGGAATTGAAGGAATGAAATTTCATATTTAACACTGCAGCGACTTCCAGGCAACGGTGGCAGAAGATATGCCAGAACAACCAGCATCGGGTAGCACTTTTCATCTGAAAATTAATGAAAAAAGATTAGAAATACAATAAATGTTTAAGTGCAGGATTAAGAGCAGCCTAAGTAGGGTTGTTGTGATAATCACAATGTTGCAATACCACAATACTGACAAGCCAGCTGCACAGGATGGCAAATAATTTTCTTTAAGGCTAAGCCCTTCTCATTTTACACTAAATACATGTTTTTAATGTTAAATAAGTTAATAAGAGTGAAGAGTGTTTTTTTCCTTTAAGACTTTGTGTACCATTGTGATTATTTACAGTGGCTCCATAGATCTGCACTAAAGAAACCTAAACAGTCTGAGATCAACATGTGCAATTACCTGCATCTGTCCTTCTTCAGGTCAAGTCATATATTAATGAATATTTGTTATAATGAATTATACACAAGAGATGTGTGTAAGTAAAGAGATCACACATACATACCATTTGCTTGGTCTTCCATCCCCTCTATAAGAGATGCAAAGTCATTCCTTTCCATGGTAGCTTCAGCTTTCAATTTCTCAATCTTTCTATATATATTTATATAAAAAAAAAACAGTGTTACTAACAATATCAGACCTTTTGATTTCCTGTATGTTAAAATATCAAGGGATATTTCACCCAAAAATTGAAAATTCTGTCATTAATTACTCCCACTCATGTTGTTCCAAACCTGTATGGCTAACTTTCTTCTGTGGAACACAAAATATATTTTGAAGAATGCTGGTAATCAGACAGTTGACGGTAGCCTTTGACTTCCATAGTTGCAAAAAAATACTATGGAAGTCAGTGGCTACCGTCAACTGTCTGATTACCAGCATTCTTTAGAATATCTTCTTTTGTGTTCAGCAGAAGAAACACTCGTACAGGTTTGGAACAACATGAAGGGAAGTAAATGACAGAATTGTCATTTTTGGTTGAACTATCCCTTTTAAGTAATGGAAGAAAATAAGACTGAACTGCAATGAGACCTACCACACTTGGCATATTCAAGAAGCCCTGGTACTCAGGACTGTAGAAGTCCACTCGATATCCACGAACTATGCCTGATGTTCATCTCACTGCTGATTTAATAAAGATACGAAGAATTGAAGAACAAAGTATTGATCTCAACAATATACCTTTTAATTAATTTCTAATATCTATCAAAGAGTCAGATGATGTAGTAAACTGTAAGTTAGTTTATCATGAGAAATTTAAAGGCCAACTGACAACAGTCAAGGAATGCAACAACCAAAATGTTCTTTGAGAGTAAAAAAAACACATTTGGCTGTTTTTGACATTAATTACATATTACTTACAAATCCATCTCCTTTTCCTTTAATCCGACCCGGCAAAGATGTGAAAGTAGTGTCAAAAACAAGCTTTTCAGCACTTGATGGGTAACTGAAAACAGAGCATGCACAATATTAAAACACTTATCTGACAGGGCAAACACCACTGAGTAAAATTCAGTGTGGTCGAATATGTTTTTGAATTTATATACTTACAATTCACCCTTCTCCACCAAGTGACTGACACAAACTTTGACAAGCAGTCTCCTGGACTTGAAATGATCCTGTGTTCCTCGGGTAACTTAACACTGCTGCTTTGCTTTGAAGTAGAGAGTGCAGGCCTTCCTGTTCATTTGGCACTGGAACATGCTACATTACATGACATGATGGCCGTGAGTTTGACCTTTTAAACGCTATTATGCACATAATAATCATATATAGAAGATAGAGGATGATGAGAACACCCCCCCCCCAAACAAAATACCTGGATTAACGTTACCTCTCCAGCATTCGTTTGGTGTAGGGCTCCTGTGCTTGAGGTGAAGACTTGAAATCGGTCAAAATTCTTCACTTCTGTCAACATCCGCAAATTCGTGAAGATAAGGCTCAGTGTTACTCATACCGTAGAGTAATGCGAAGAGAAGAAACAACATTCACGCCGTGTCAGCCGCATCAAACAGCACAAGCACTGTGAACGCACCTGATGCAGCGAAGCAAACGCTCCACCTTAAATTGTTCACTTATAATCCTCTTTTAGGTGTTTATAAAATGATCTGGTGTTCTAGACAACTTGTTTGGTCATGTTTTCCTGTTTCAGCGTCTCTTCTTCTTTTTTCCAGTTATGCGCTCTGCCTCGCTAACACTTTTCACGAGTGCACGTCGCCACTTTCCAACTAATTAACAATGTTTGGTAGCTAACTATTTCCATGGTCGATTTTTGCAGCACTATGCATTTGAAAGAGTATCTGCTGTAACTTACGGATAGATGTGAGTCCGACAGCATATTGATTCCCCTCAAACCAGACCAGCCAGAGTGAAAAGAGCGGGATCCGCCGCAGTTTAAAAAGGCGAGAGGCACGACGTGATTGGCCGACAAAAAATAGCCGTTAATATTTTAAGTTTAATAAATTGAGATGTATATATTGTATATTTATTTTATTAATGGTTTTTAGTCATTTTAGAGCTTTTTATGTGCTACCATATGAAATATATTTATTGTATTTATTTCCATAAGCACAAAGTGACGGCCCAGGAGATAACACATTTATTGTGTCAATCGTCAAAGGCTTTTTTTTTTTGTAAATTACACATGTGTGTAATATCCGACACAAACAGGTGTCAGAAATGCTTTCAACACAACCATGGGTGTTGTTTTTGACACATCTGTTTTTGCAGTGTGAAAGACTTAGAGACTATGTTATTGAGCGACTAATGAGATTCAAATGCTGAAAAAAAGAGGACATTTAAGTTTAAGTTATTCCAAGGATGTTAAAAGCTATGTTAGTAAAAAAAATTAAAAAAAAAGGTCCCAAATGAGTTATGTCATGGTTCAATGTATTTGTTTTAAAAGCATTGGGATGTTCTATGAAGTTGTGAAGAGCTGATAAGAAGAAAAAAAAAGTTGTTACATGTCTTGAATGTTCTGAAATCTGTGAGTTGTAAGAAGATGAGAATGTGTTAGATAGGGTAAGCTCATATTCAAGTAGAGGGGGGATGTTGTGTATTGGTGTGACGTCATCACGTAAGAGGCGGTAGTAAAAGTGGATGGCAAGTTCAATCAGGCGTCTGTGTGGTTTGAAGTAACGCGAGTTACGTAATCAGATTACTTTTTTCAAGTAACTAGTAAAGTAACGTATTACTCTTTAATTTACAAGAGAATATCTGAGTAACTTTTTCAAATAAGTAACACCAGTTAATTTGTTTTCCCATTTATTGACTGAAAGCTCTCCTATCCCCATGTTGAGAGAAATCAGAAGACTGTAGTTCTAAAATAAATATAAATATGCATTAATTCATCTCACTCACAAAAAAAAACAAAAAAACACAGATTCAGTATTCCTCAAAATTAATAAAAATAATGCAACTCAGAATATGACGCAAACCTGCAATAATTAAATGTTAAACAACACAAATATCCTTTATGTATTTAATCCCATTCTATATTAACCAATGTCTTTGCTTCTGACCTTCGATGATCCAGTTCAACCATACTAATAAACACAAATCACTCTAGACAAACATTTGTGTCTTTTTATATTGCTGAAGTGTTTACATTTCTTCTTCTGCATTCTACTGTACAGACGTAAACTTACTTTCCCTTCAGCCTGAGGCTTATTCATTTCACTTTGGTGTGAAAAGGCTTTTATACAGTATTTGCCAAAAATATAACTTTTTTATTTTAAAAACAAACAAGCAAGCCCTGTCCAGATTTAAAAAGTAACGCAAAAGTAACGTAACACATTACTTTCCATAAAAAGTAACTAAGTAACGTAATTAGTTACTTTTTTATGGAGTAACGCAATATTGTAATGCATTACTTTTAAAAGTAAACTTTCCCAAACTGGTGTTTATATATCTAATTAATTAGATATTATTATATATATATATTATATATTATATATATATAATACATAAACTGACTTCAAAACAATGTTTGGCATATTCCCGGCTTTCATATTCCATTTAATTTCAGTTGATTTGTAGGCCTACTATCCACTAAACAATACATGATGAAGTTTCAGGACATTTTAATTTACTTGTATGTACTATTTATGCAAATTCGTAACTTTGATGTGTTTTAATGTGCGCGCGCGTTGAGCATTCAAATCGCATTTAAACTGGAAACGGGGCATCAACTCACTCAGCTGAAAAGTAGGAGAGTCCGTCTCTCTGCTGTTTTCACTGCTTTCAGGTAAGTTTAGTCCCTAAAATGACACAAATAATACATACAACCGTTCCTTGTCTGGAATCCAGACCTGGTCCACACTAGGACCGTAATTTATTGCGGTTTATCGGGGGCCAAGCAAAAGCTGGTGGTGTGGGCGTTGCAAAAAAATGTGCTTAAATACTTGGTTGGTCTGGGAGCAGTGGTAAAAGCACTGTTACCAGTTTTTAGTTATGAGAATTTGCAGAGGGCGAGTAATACAATAATAGAGGAAAGTGTATGTTTTCAGATGGGCTTGGTTCCTTTCTCAAAAATTAGCGCCCACTAAGTTATAAGGCAAGCTCTCGCAGGCAAAAGAGCGATCAGTGCAAAGATTAAGAGATCCGAGTTGTCAAAATCTGTCAGTAACGTGAATAAAGCCATGCTTATATAAAAATGTGCATATTCTATTGCAGACTTGAAAACACACTATTTTTGTTAATAACTAAATATGAGTCAGAAATTAGGTTAAAAAATATTGAAAGGTTAGAGCCCCATTTAACATGACTTATTGATTTGTAATTGTGAAGTTACATAGAAGAACCCTGTAATTTAGTGAGACAGATATACAGATAGACAAAGCTTTAATTTAAAACAAAAGACAAAATACATTGTCACTGCCACACCCGGCCCGGCGGCTCACTTTGGATGTGTAAATGCAGAGCACTAATTCCGAGTACACCATAAACCATAAACACATGGTCACCATACTTGGCCACATGTCACTTCACTTCACTTCACTTGTACAAATGTAGAGCTATTGTTGTTGTCCTTACATGCTATGTGAGGTTTCCTGCTGCTTCAAACGCTCCATGATCTAACTGTTGTAACCAGTTAGACAGACAGATTACTAGGTTACATAACATTTACATTAACATTTTATTCAATGTACGTACATTTCCGTCACACGCTTGAGGTATTAAGCCAATCACAACGCACTGGATAGCTGGCAATCAGAGCACACCTCGCTTTCAGAACGATGAGCTTTGTTAAAAAGCGACGCGTTGAAGAAAGGCGGGGCATGGCGGAGAACATAATGTACAATATGTGGAAAAATAATGTGTTTTTTTTTACATTAAACCGCATAAACACATGATTAAACCAAATACACAAAATGATGTTCTTTTTAGCAAATCATATGACCCCTTTAAAATGCTTGAGCTCAATGGAAAGCATTTTGTATGTGTCACCAGTATGGGCAACTACAGACGTTGAAAGAAAACAGAAAAAATGGCATTTGTCAGTCTTCTGTCACATAAGATCTAATGCTTAAATGCACATACCAGCAGAACAATTACATTAGGTATTTAGTAATAAGGTAATAATACCTGCCCTACCCTCCCCACCCATGAAGGATGTGTATACAAAACAAAAGCACATAAATGACACCATGTGTTGATGCAGGCACACTGTAAAATGCGTCAGTGTTTAACAGTGAAAATGAAATGGGGTTCTTTGTTCCCAGATAGCACATACGTCTGCAAAAACGAATGATTTTAAATCATAACAATGTAAACACGCACATCAAATAGACATCTCTGAGATGCAAATATGCTGGGTTACCATCCAGCAGGTAGTTTTGCATAGCCTACTCATCATGTTTGCCTGAATGTTTGAAAATAGCCTCGAGCTTCTGTTGCTAAGACAACTTTCTTGAGCGTGTCAGCAAGTTTTTATCTACTTTTGAATTAATAATAATAATTCATTACATTTATATAGCACTTTTCTAGGCACTCAAAGCACTTTACATTGTCAGGGGGTATCTCCTCATCCACCACCAGTGTGCAGCATCCACCTGGATGATGCGACGGCAGCCATAGTGCGCCAGAACACACACCAGCTTATTGGTGGAGAGGAGACTGAGTGATGAAGCCAATCAGCAGATATGGGGATTGTTAGGAGGCCATGATGGACAGAGGCCGATGGGCAAATTTGGCCAGGATGCCGAGGTCACACCTCTACTCTTTTCGAAAGACATCCTGGGATTTTTAATGACCACAGAGAGTCCGGACCTCGGTTTAACGTCTCATCCGAAGGACGGTGCTTGTTGACAGTATAGTGTCCCTGTCACCATACTGGGGCGTTAGGACACACACAGACCACAGGATGAACACCCCTTGCTGGCATCACTAACACCTCTTCCAGCAGCAACCTAGTTTTCCCAGGAGGTCTCCCATCCAGATACTGACCAGGCTCAGCCCTGCTTAGATTCAGTGGGTAACCAGTCTTGGGCTACAGGGTGATATGGCTGCCGGAATTAGGCTAGTATTACAGATGTCAGACTGTTTTTTTTTATCTTTCACTTTTTAAAATATTATTTTTATGAATTGCTCTTTGACAATCATTAATAGAATCATTAGTACATGCTATATAGCATGGTTTTACTTCAATCTTTATCAAATTCATGTGAAAATAACCCTTATGAAAATGTATGACTGGGCTAACCAATAAAAAATGTGCTAGATGTTGTTTTGGCTTTGAGTTGTTTCCTGAAAAGTAATCATTTAGAGTATTTTTGTAGGCCTACAGAATTTACTGTACTATATCGACAGAATCTTTACAATTAGTTTATCATCCTCTGACAATAGTTGGTGCCACAGGTGGAACTGCAAGTCATGTTTCTACCTCTGTGTTTGGGACACGGACACTTTTCATACATCCGAAACACTAGATGGCAGTACAAAACTTTAAACCTCTTATCAAACAGCAGCATGTGAGCGAGACGAGAACACAAACAACAATGCTATTTGATCTCATTTTAAAAGATAAGCAATGAAGTCTTTGTGGTGATTACGGGGGCAGGATGGATAATTTCCGCGGACCGGTAAAAACAGACTGTGAAGAACTACTGGGTCGTTTTCAAGCGACCGAGTCAGTTCGGTACGAGCAGTTTGTAGAGCTCTGGAGAGGCATGGACTTCAGCAGCATCTTCCAGTGAGTTTGACATCGATGCCAGTGACAGTTTCATGTGAATCCTTTTAAATGAGATTAGAATCATCACATAAGAGAACTATATAAAGAACATGTGATACTGTAGCAAAACTCAAATTTCAGTTGCACATACTGTCTGTATATCTGAAAGTATTTCTTGTTGAATGTTCATTTTATTGTATATTATTATTATTATTAACATTACTGGCATCGTTTTCCCCGTCACTGCTTTTATTGTGTGTATTGATGCTTTAGTGCTAGGATTTTCAATCTTTTAGATACCATGCACAGGCCCCCAAATATGATCTTGTATGAGGGGTTCCCATCCATCCCCTATTATGTTTGAAAAGTAATTTCTTTCTCTCTCCTCCTCTCTGCAGTGGTAAACCGGAGCCAAATGAGAGAAGGCACTTTGCTCGTGTGATTCTGTCTGTGGTGGCTCCATACTTTTTTCCTCCCTACACGTTCCAGATCAGAGTGGGGGGCCTTTATCTGCTGTACGGCCTCTTCAACACACAACTCGCCACTCCCAGAGAGAAGGTGTGCTGTCACCCAGCATCTAATCATTCTGTCAGCCTTCTGGGTCACTGTGGTATTGTCTTAGTGTTTCTGTTTAGAATTGTTGTGTTCTGTTACTAGGGCCTGGGGTTATTCACTCCCATGTCATTCCAAACCCTGTATGACCTTTTTTGTTGTTCTGTGGAGCACAAAAGATATTTTATTGTATGGCCAAAACATCAATATATCTTCTTTATATTCCAAAGAAAGTCATACAGGTTTTGGATGACATGACAGCAAATTAATTAAAACTCATGTATTGTCATTTTTTTTAGCGGTTGTCTGTTTCTTTGTGAATGTTTGGCTTTGTAGATTCGCATCTCTCTGAAGGACTGGAAGGATGTTATGCAGTTTCAGAAGGATGCATTGAATGCTAAACATTACGATGTGATTTATGTCTTCAGAAAGCTCTTGTCCGATAAAGCTTTCTACTTCACAGCCATGCCAACACCGGTAGGTTAATAAGCTCAGTGTTTGTATACCTAAATTGGCTGCAAGACACAGTGTTACATAAACCACACAGTTTTGCCCAGATTTTTGCTGTGATGTGCCGTAAAGTCCTTTGTTTCAGTCACTTGATGAATTAGTCAGTTTAATGTGGATCTAGTCCCACCTTACACTGAATATCCTGTTATCATAGGATATGTCATGTAAGAGAAGTTACAAGTTGACATAATTAAGCAGTGTTTTTTCTTTGCTGTGTGTGCCCGTACTGATGGAAACAAACTGATTTAACCTGAGTTTTCTGAACTCGGGCCAAAGGTGCTCATTGTACATGTTTACAGCTCAATTTCAGGATAAAGAGGGAAGATGGAAGGAAGAGGAAAATCTGTGAAGAGTTTGTTGATCCGCCATCACGTCCTCAGGAACTCGTCACCACAGATGTACTAGAGGTGATTCAACATAACAGCTTCAAGAGCTTCATTTTGTATTAAAATGTATCTCCTCCTGCATTTGTTTAAATACATTTCTGAATGTGTGAATGCTTTTTATAGCTGCTCTATGACGTTTAAACTCCGTGCTAAACATGAGCCAGGTTTAACACTGAGTGTCACTATGTTTGTCATGTCACTGATCAGTCGAAGACATGATTTAAATATTGGTCTTAATGAATTATGGCTATAACAAAACAAAATTTGCACTAAAAGTCATCCTGTAGAAACTGCATCTAATTTGTGATTTTTAAATGCAAATCTGTTTTATTTGACAATTACAAGTGTGATTAGGAGTTGCTTGTAAATGGGAAGGCTGTTTTGCTTAACAAGTCCAGTTGTATTTTTCCGCACCTTAGGAAATTGCAAATGTCCATGAGCATTATGAAGGTGTGAAGAAAGCCGTTTTCACTGAACCAGACCCAAACCTGAATATTGTACAACAAAACCTGGTTCCCAAACTAAACAGTGCCGTCTTCACTTATTCCAGTTGGCAGATGAATCGTGCAGTAAGTGTATTTGTGCTTATGAATCTATGTTGTATTATTGTTTGTTGTTGAGGAATTAATATCTTGAGGAACTAATTTTAGTTCGTTTTAAAAGTAGTTAATTACTTTTATTCAGTAAGAATGCATTAAACTGATCAAAAGAGACAGTAAAAACATTTAATACAAAGATTCTGTTTAATAAATGGCTGTCCTTTTCAACTTTTCTATTATCGAACGTTTTTCAACATATAGTATTAAGAAATGCTCAGCATATTAGAATGATTTCTGAAGGATCACGGACGCTGAGACTGGAGTAATGGATGCTGAAAATTCAGCATCGCCATCACCGAAATAAATGACATTGCACATGTTAATGTAGAATAAGAAAGAAAAAGGATAGTGTAAATCTTAAATATTTTACATTACATTTACATCTTGGCGAGTTTACGATACTTAAGATTTCCAAAAATTAAAACAAATCTTAGTAACCCAAACTTTGGAACAGTAGTGTAAAACTACTACATAAATGATGGCACTTAATCCTGAATTTATTCCTGAATATGTTTATAGAATGTACTGTATATGTGTTTTGTAACTGTGTACGTATTTAAAGCACTATGTTTGTTTTTTCAGACATCTGAGCTGCAGGATGCTGGAGAGGGACCTTCAAATCAAGAAGTAAGAGATTAAGTTAAAATGTATTTTCATATGTCTCTTTAATACTTCATAGTGCTCCATACTGCAGCAGTGTAGCTATCTTGTGATGTTGCAGTACTTTTGTTTTACCAGAGGAGTGCGTCATTCACTGTGTTCTTTTTTTTCCATCCAAAGAGCTCCAGCAGAGCCCAGCTGTTAGCGTCAATCAAATCCAAATCATATGGACAAGTTATAGAGGTAAATATAGAAAGCATAAGGGACAGGTCAGATTGTTTGTTAAATTGTTTGTACATAATTAATAACATGAGCACATAAAATAAACACTTTACAAGGCCTTTACATGTAGATAGGTTATTAAGCATAATCCACATAAAACTGTGCAAGTAATTGCACTGTTTTGCAACATTTCCCTGGTTAGGCTTCCAAGTCCCGACGTCACAGACAGGCAGAATTGGTCCCAGCAGCTGGATCAGACATTTCACCAAAGGTGTCATCAAAAAAGAAAAGATTCCCATCACTTAAAACGCGCACTCAGTTACGCTTCAGAACTCAGGGTAAGTCCTGCCCACCCTGATAGACTCACCTAGTTACAGTTTGGTTTGCATTGATTGATTATAGCCATTTCTATACGATAGGAATTGAGGATGAGGGCTCGAATTTGACCCGGCTGTGGTGTTTGAGTGCAGTGAAAGAAGAGATGGAACCAGGTAAGCAAACAGATGTTGATTAATGTGGCTTAATGTGCATGATTGTTAAACTTCAAAAGGCTATGATTTAATTAAACGTGCACTTTTCTAAATAAACACAGGACTGTCGCACGTTCTACAGGCTCATGGTTACAGAACAGTTTGCAATCAATGAATACCGCACATTGAATGGATTCACATTTTCTTTCAGGCCGTCTGCTGTTTTTTTTTTTTTTTTTCCAATCAACAATAAAGTTGTCCATGTTCTAAGTCTATATATTTAAATTAATATAAATAGTCAGTGCCCTTGACTTAAAATGTATTATATGCATTAACAAAAGTGATGTTTATCATTTTAGAACTTTTTGGTTTTGTCACAACCAGTAATATTTAAACTGTATAGTTGTTTAAATCATAATTTTTAGTCATTTTGCCCTACTCTGCCCATATGGCAGTCATTTTATATGTGCAGGTGTTTAAAAGCCTTAAATTGGATTTTAAAACCCCGCAGATACCCTTGGGTCATTAGATCATGCTAACTAATAATGGCAGAAGAGCCTGTTTGATGCAAGAACCTCACTTTTTGACTTTGAATTCCCTAGAAAAAAAGAAGAAAAAATTCAACTGGAACCCCGACAAGAGCAGCGATCCCACTTAGTATTAAGCAGCACCATCTGGATGGAGTGTGATTGGCGGGCCGCCCAGTGTTAAAAGCTAGTGGGATTTGTGCTCTGAGCTCCCGTTTCATTTGATTTGTTTTATGTAATTTTAAACGTTGCTGCTTTTGGGTTAAAAGGGCAGTGAATGTAAGTTGCTTTTAAGACAGCTATTTATTTTTTTGTTTTTGTATTTTAGTATTTGGCATCAGAATATGTGATAGATATACATTTTAGACAATAATTGTTTATATAAAAAAAGCTATTTGTTTACTGTTCTTTGATAGTTTTTACATTAACATGTTATTAAGCAGCTATTTAAAATGGATAGTTTTTTTAAGTATACTTTGTTGTTTTAAACCATGTTAACGATTTTATAATTCAGAATGTAATTTCTGTAATTTCACTTTCTTCCTGTTGTATTCGTGCCAGCTAATACATCTCACACACTGAGAAACGAGAGTTGTGTGGTCTTTTATATGCATATGGCCAATTCTTTCTAACCTGAAGGTTTTATTGATGTACTCATTCGGCTGCTTGATTTTAATCAATATCTTTTATCACTTCCAATCCTAGCATTTCTCTCCCTTGCCTCAGCCAAAGTGTGGAGTCACCTGATCATTTAGATCTGCAGCACAGTCAAGATTGATGTAGTTTGCACATAATAGGCCGTAGCTTTTAAGATGAATTCAATACATCCAAATCATAGTGACTGATTACACATAAAGATTAATTTCCCTCTATGCATGCTGGGAACATGAGGCACATAAGCAGTGTAGGGTCAGAGTCGCTGTTTGCTAAATTTGTGCGAATATATATGGTGTTTTTGACTTCTTTCTTTCCTGGAGATTGATAGAAAATAATGCTTATAAAAATGCTATACTTCTTTTTAGCAACTAACTGCAGCAGCTTCGCATGATCTGAGAGTAGATTTATAGTCATTTAAGTTATTTTCAGTAAATCTTATTCAGTGTTGCTCTGCATGATTCAACTGACTCCTATTTGTATGCAATGTTTAAACACTGCATTATTTACTCTCTCCTATAACAAAATTTATACACATATCACAGAATAATTTTTCTAAAATGTTTTGTTTATAGCTAGTAGTTTGTTTCTAAAATACCCACAATATTTTATTTTATTTTTATTTTTTTTATATATATGTCTCATATTTCATCTAAGGCAGTGTTTCTCAACCCTGGTCCTGGGCGCCCCCCCCAGCACTGCACATTTTGTGTGTCTCCCCATAATCCAACACAACCTGGTAGAGCCAAGTTCAAGCTCAAACCTGTGTGTACTGTTTTGCTACGGTTTCCGTTTTGAACAACATGTTTCCTGGAAACGGTGTGCAACGGGGTTTGAGATACGTTTTATTTTGTTTGGTGGGTGTGTCAAAAATGTCAGCCCAATCAGCAGCAACATGTATATGAACCACGCAGTATTAAAGAGGCAGCTCGCACAATGTAATTAACATCAAAATAAATTCTCAAGAGCAAGAATATTGTTTGCACATGTTTATTTGCATTAAAGGCAAAATAACTGAAATAAGAGCACATGTATGGATCTGGAACTTCTTTAAGTCTGTCTAAATATCATTTAGTAGGCTAATTGCAATGTCTTCTGGTCCATATCCTTTCCGTAGGAAGGTGTGCTAGACACTGATTAATGTAACATAAAATACTATACATATTTATATATTTTGCTGTTGTACTGTGGAGTGACACTTTCAAAAAAAATGTCTATACTCCTCTGATTATATAATGGTAAATATTACAATAACATTGCACAACAACAGTGATCAGCTATAATGATAAGCCTAATACTCACAATTAAAATAATAAGGTCATATAGATCATAACACAGTAGGCTATCGGAAGAAGTGGATTATCCTTCACCTGAAATGTTTGTCTTTTCATCCTGAAATGCGAGGCAAATGTTGGATCACAATAATTAGGAACCACATTTTCCACAAATCCCTTCCTCAATGGGAATGTTCTCATTTTTTCTTTTATCTGGCGGCAAGGGCAGTGCTGTAACCGAGTGTATTTTTGGCAGGAGCTAAACGTAACTTATACCGATTTCATCAGCTCTCAAATTCTTGCAAACAAGTCACACAAAGACAAATGCCCTTCTCAGCTTGCCCGTAGTTGCAACGTCTTGCTTCATCAGAAGCAGGGTGTGTACAAGGCCAGCACCACCTTTTCCATTTAAAAACGTTTGCGACCCGTTTTGTTCGGGCGGAACGCCGCCCGATTCAACTCATTCGCTCATTAACGAAGAAACTCCAGGCCTTACAATGGGTGTCAAAAGGGAGACATAGCCAAAATGTGTCAGTGTTGGGCGGCTCAGTACCAGGGTAGAACACACTGAGCCTAAGGCCGGTCTTTGCTTACACTGTTGTCTCACTGCTGGTATATTCGATCAAACTTGTTGGCACAATTTTAAGGTCGGTTTTGCGTATTTTCCACTGATATATATTGATTTACTCCTTTTTGGAATCATGAGTTCTTACAAATGTAAGTCAAATTTTTAACTGAGCTATTATTCCATTATTTAAAATATAAGCATTTATAATGAACGTCAATCTGGGAACAAAGTTTCTCTGCATATGTAAATCAATTTCTCCGGCAAGAAATAAAATAAAAAAATAAAAATCAACCCCTAGTACACAAAAGTTGAAGACACAGATGTATAGGCCCCATATGCGGAAGCTGAACATGACATACACTGATACATAACTGGCTGAAGCTTCTGGAGGTCATTGCTGCAGAGCGCGCAGCGCGTTCTCGTCCAGATGCCCTCGTGCCCGTATGCGTGCCCGCGACAGCAGTGTGTCCCGGCGGGCTTCTCCTCAGTCTCGCTCCAGCAGGTTTGACGGGGACAGACGGTCGCCAAGCCTCTTTGTTTATACTTCTGAAGATATCGATCGATAGGGCGGGTGATTGACGCCGCTGGTTCAGTGCAACGCGACCATGGCATCAGATAGTAAGTATCGCTTTGCTTTAAACGATTTTTAGAAAGCTTTGAATTCATTCCTGATCAAATATCGTTATACACACTATCAGTATGTTTATTAAAGCTCCTTGGTTGATTTTACGGCATGGCTCAGCGATGAATTTTGCCAGCATCATTATCACCATTTATATCATCATCTAAAAGGGTACATCTTTATCTCTACTGTAACGTATATGACATTATACCAACTGACATTTCATTCAAACGATTATAAACACGCCTGGAGAATTTCAAGCGATGTTTTATATAATCCATGTTCTGGCTATTGCTAGTGTTGCAGTTTATTTCCTCACCTGCTGATTGTTATTGCCTTTGAAAATAACGTGTATGGTTGGATTTTTTAATCATTCTAGTTTTAAAGCACACATTATAATGGCTTATAGCTATGATTTTGATCGTGTTTCTTCCAATACCTTTTATTTAAACGGCTTTTTAAAATAAATCACTGTCCCCCAAACTGATGTTATTACCATGACAGCAGTTTAGAGAACAATTCAATTTTTTTCCCAAAAGAGAAAATGGTTCGCTTAAACTTTGAAGAAATTTACAATATATAAAGAATTATAGGTTATGCATATGTTTAGATGTAGATGCCTACGCTGAACCTGTTAGTATTTTAGAATTTAAATTCAGAAATGAATTTGAATTTAAAAATGAAATGAATTTCATTTGATTCTTGCAAGTTCAAAGGTAATAGCTAATTAACACAATCCTGATAACGCACAAAGAAATACACATCAATACAATTTCACTAAAATCAGCTTTAAGGTTGTTCAAGGCCCTTATCTTTAATACAGAAGATGTCATAAATATTTGAGCGTAAAGCATAGTTTGAAGAAGTCTCATTTTTGTGAGATAGATATATTTGAGTCAGATATGCTCAGCTAACTGAAGAATCACATATCAGTGTCAGATACAGATTGTGCAACTGTGTTAATCATAGGCTATAGAAATAAACCTTCAGAAAACACGTTTATTTTTGCCCCTGCTGAAAGTCCTTCATTTTCTAAATCAACTTGTTTGATCTCCGATGTAGAACTAAAGTACTAAAAATAGTTCAATTAATAAATCATTAAAGAGATCTATAATGAAATGTACTCGTTTATTTTGCTGTGAGATCTCGGCTACACGTAGGGAGTATTTCACAAGGGTATCTTCTCCAAACTGAAATTTTAATATCAGCATAATTTTAATATAGCTTCTGGTTAAACAAGTGCACTCAATAAAACATCAGAACAAGGCAGGCTACAGAACTCACTGGGGCGGTACCCTTTCAAAAGATACTAATGTGTAGTGTACACCTTAGTTAGCCTAATATGTACCTTTGGCTTTAAGTAGTAATATGTACCATTTAGGGGTTAAAAAAAAAAGTACAAAGATGTACCTCCTCGGGTGCCTGTATCTCTTAACTGGGGTATTGCTCCAGTAACATCTTTGTACCCTTTTTCTGAAAGAGAAGAGCCAATTATTATAATGAAGGAGCATTTTAACCTGAACTCTGTTTTCAGTATAAAGGTATTGTTTATAAATGTCAGATCAGGGTTGTCAAGTTGTAATGTGTTGTATGTTTTTGTGTTTTGTCATTTTATACAATTGATACGTTTCAGTTTCTATTGGTCAAAATAAGAGTTTTATCATTTTTCCACTTTTTTTTGGTTTACAATGTTTTAAAGTTTGTGGGGGGGGTGGTGGGTGGTTGGGGGTTTGGTGGGTGGGAAAAGCTGCAGTCCGTAAGTTTTTGTCCTCTTGTGCCATCTCTGTTTGAAAACCTGCAATTGCAACTGTGTGTGGAATTATCTTCCTTGCGTGGGTTGTGCTCCGGCACGGCTCCAGCGCGGATTAATCTAATATTTTGAGGAGTATGTGTGTGTGGCAGTCAGTCACCGCACCGGTGTGGATATTTACTGTACTTCGCAATCACAGTTTCTACCATACGTCTTGGAATATATGACCCAAATAAGAATTTTCACCGTATATTGTCATCTGAACAAGTAACAAGTCTGACACTTTTGTTTTGACCAACTGAGGAAAAAAGCATTACAATAAATCGCGCTACCAACGGTGCTTTAGTCTAAAGATTGGTTAGCTCATATCACATCAAACCATTCAAATTATTATTATTGTTATACTTTATTCTCAAATTATTAATGTTAACAACATCAGCATTGCGTGACTATGAGTATAGTGTGTATTAGCGTGTAGATTTCAATTTCTGTACAGTCTAATCCCTAATTGTCATACCATTCGAATTTCAAATAAGAAAATTTTTTTAACACAAAAAGCAAATTATTCTTCCTTAGAACTGGTTCTCTTTAAAATACAAATCTTTGTAACCCCAGGCTACCTGTAATCAGAATCACATTTATAACGAATATAATTTCATTCACACGTGTTTTCAGAAACACTAACCTTTCTGGATTACAATTCCGCCATCCAAATGAATACATTTAATTATTCCCGCTGCTGTGAGAAAAGGCTATAAACGACCGGCCACCTGCAGGATCCTCACCTTCGATAGCCTCTAGCCGTGGACAACTTTTTGTTTACCGACGTGACATCTGACGCAGTGCCATGCTCGAATTCCCGCTAAAACCGACCCTACCGTACTCACTCATCATAAACATTAGTAAAGATAACCGTTGAGAATCGGGACTAAAGGAAGGCGATAGTTTTGAACCTGGCTGGTTATGTACTTGCCTCAAATAATAATTCGGATCATTTTAAAACCAAAAAAAAGTTACGACTGCAGCTTTAAATTTGGTTCGGAAGCCATTGCTTATATTCATTGAAATTCAGATATGTGTTAAGAGGATTCTTTTTTACTTTCGATAAGATTTTTTTTTTTAAATACGAGAATACTTGTTGTCGAAGAAAACAGTATAAAACACAATATAATTCCATAAATTATGACTTTATTCAATATTTCCTTCTACCACATTCACAACACACCATATCAAGCGTGTGATGCTGCTGTCGCAGGAGCCGGCAATCTGATGTAAAAAACCTGGATGCGCTGCACCTTGTTTGCAAGCAGAGGAATGCATCATTCATTTTCGTCATTCACTGACACGGAAGAGAAGAATTTGTTGAATAAAGTCGTTATTTTTGTTTCTTTTGTGCACAAAAGGTATTCTCGTAGCTTCATTAAATAAGGTTGAACCACTGATGTCACATATTTTAACGATGTCCTTACTAGGGATGCTCCGATCCGCCTTTTCCGCCTCCGATACCGATTCCGATACCTAGGGTCAGTATTGTCCGATACCGATTCCGATCCGATACCAGTGAAGTTTTTTTTTCCCTCATTTAAATAAATGTAGAAATTATATATCTCTGTGTGTGGAACTGATATTCATTCTTTCACAATCTACTAGATACAGACTACTTCCTTATAAAGAAAAATAAAATAAACAAATATGAAAAATATAGGCCTATGTATATTTATAATCTATTACAAAAATGTATCATAAACTAGGTTAGTGTATAATTCGGCAGCAAAATTTATTCTAGAAAAGTCAGTGCACAATAATTTGAGAAATCCAAACGTTTAGTGAAAAAACTATATTTTGTGGGGAGCAAATAAAAGTGTTGCACTAAATATGTTAAAATGTTACACATTGCTATTTTTATTATAAAATCCATTCATTAAAAAACATTCATGAATGTACAGTATTTACATATAAGTATATACTATAAAATTAAAACACATTTATTTTAAATGTATAGCATATTCTTTAATAAGGCAACAACATATGATAGATACGATAGGACAAAAATACAGTTCAGCACGAACTGTTTTTATACAGTCTACCCTCATATATATATATATGTACTGCCAGTTTACAAACGTATATGTTTGTAAAATGGTACAGCTTTTTAAATATCTGAAAGTACACTCTTAATATCAGGCAGTCAAGCATTATAATATGATAATCAAGTATTATTTAATAATAGAAGTTTAGTAATTAGAATTAAAACTTGGTAACCATGAACTTAGGACTGGTGCTGGTGCTTTTTTTGGTCATTCAGTGTTCCTGTAAAAAAAACGAACAATAACACTGATAAGATATTATTATTATTATACGAATTCTACTAATAAGAACAATATAAAAACGCACTAAGGATTAATGAGCTACTGGATTCATGAATATTAATCAGGTTGTGTGCGTTTGCTCGAACTGATTCGCTGAAATCAAATCAGGGACGATAATAGGTGAGCACCAGCCAATGAGATTGTCGTTTGCGCATTAGTTCCGCCCACTACCGGAGAACCCGGCAGTTCTTAAAAGCTGAAGAATTCCAAAGGAACTCTGTTATTTTTACAGGAAAATACAACAAAGTATATCGTTTACATGTAGAGCATCAATTCTGCATGTTATGTAAGACTCTCGCTCTTTGCGCGTGTGAGAGAAAGCGACGGCGAGTCGTGCGCCTTCACACTAGAGTACACATTACGCCAAATACACAAACACAGGTGCGCTGCGCATCCATTCAGATGAACTGGAAAATATCACAGCTCGCTTGACGGAGAGTGAAACACTGATGCGCTCAGTCAGAGTGTTCTGTGAGTGAAAATATATCTGTGCTAATCATATACTCAGCATTCAACTCACACACTGGCGAGTAAAATCTGAGAATTTATTAGCCATTGGCTAATATTAGACATCATTTAGTCGCCCAGAGTGAAGATTTAGTCGCATATGTGAGTGATTTACTCGCAATGTAGAGGGTTGACAGTCTATGAGCACGAAGCGCTTACAATGTGCGCACATTAAGCGCTTCGTGTTAAAAACTGCAAAGCACAAAATGAAGAGAAATTGATGTGTAGTGTATTATATCTGTGCAACAGTTATTGAGCCTTTTTTTTTACGGTTTTAAATTTCAGTTACTGTGCATGTTTAAAAACTATTTATAGTCTTTTCTACTCCCGTGTTTTGTTCTCACAGACACCCGGTAGCAAGTAACAAAACATTAAACTCCGGCAAGAAGATAGTCCTTTTTGCAAAATCATAGACATGTATTTACAAATCAAGTATAATGGGAACACAGAATGATCTTGGAGAGAGCTTTACCGAGCTGACTGCTGTAACCGAATGCGACCAGGGTTTAAAGGCTGAACGAATGACTGACAGCCACAGCAGAGAAAAGAGTTTGTGTGAACTTTAATGTAAGGACTTAAATATTCATATGTAGCTCACATTAAGCTATCATATTGCTTCAGAAGTAACACAGAATAATTCGCACAATCGGGGAAAAAAAAAAAATCTCGGATTTGGATCGGCTCTCTCTGACCGATACCCGATCCGAGAAAAATGGCACTATCGGAGCCGATACCCGATTGATATCGGATCGGCGTAATAAAAAAAAAAAAAAAAACCATCCTAGTCCTTACTACTTTTCTGGGCCTTGAACATGTCAGTTACATTGCTGTCTATGCAGGGTTAGAAAGCTCTCAGATTTCATCAAAAATATCATAATTTATGTATGAACATAGATCTTACCGGTTGGACGACTGAGGTGAGTAACTGATGCAGATTTTCATGTTTTGGGTGAAATATCTCTAACTGATCTATAAAAACATGAATAGAGATTTGGTTCCTTCCATAATGGTGGAGTTCACTTATAATAAATTGGTTCTCTTATTGATTTCTGCTCTATAGTTGGAGGCTTAATAAATATTTTATTTTAATAATATATTTACCCTACTATTACTATAGGCCTATTGTTTTATAACCAGGATGAGATTGTAACTCTTTGCCTGAAATATGCAAATTATCTAATTTTTTATTTTATTTTGCATCTCTATTTGCTTTAGTTGATTAGTGATCTTTAGATAGCTCAGATGAGAAAAAAAGACCTATAACCTAATTAGTCTAATGGTTGAAGGCTGTGGATCCAGAGAGACCAGAATCCTGCCGCATTCCATTCTGTTCTTGGACTAATAATGTTCTCAGACATGAACAAGACAGTTTCTGAGAAATGGCACCTTTATTTGGTCAGTCATTAAACTTCAGAATCACAAGCCTCTGTTATCAGTCCTGCAGAGAATGTGCTGGTGTGTTTGAGGTTCATCCAACCCTCCTTTATTTATAGAGTGATTCATTCTCATTGCCCTGTGTCTCAGTTCCCCACATCTGCCTTTATTAGAGCGTGACAGTGAGAGACGGTGATTATATGATCTCAGGTGGTGTGTTTTAAAGGGGTCATATGATGCTTTTTTAAAGATCATTATTTTGTGTATTTGGTGTAACAGAATATGTTGACATACTTTAATGTTCAAAAAACACATTATTTTTCAAAGACTGTACATTATTGTAGGTCCTCTATGCCCCGCCTCTCTCAAACGCTTCGTTTTCTACAAACGAAGTGGGCTTTATGTTTTAGAAAAGGAAAACAATTTGCCAATAGTGTATGATAACAAGTTAATTCAGGGTTTAAAATGTCACCATCAAGGCTTGGGCTGTGAACAAGTGTTCTGAAGCATGTTTTTCTGTCTGTGCAGCTTTGTTTACTGCGGGTGAACCACTTCTGTCCAGGAATTTAGGTTTTGTGGATAAGAAATAAAAGAGTGTGCCTTTATGTTTAGAGTATAGTGGATTTTGAGAAGCCTTCAGTTTTCAGCTGTCAGCTGTCAGGAAGGGTGTTAGAGCCTGACAGGAAGCTTACTGCAAAAATGGAGAGAGATGACATCCTGTACCAATTAACTAATGGCAAACCCTTAATGTTGGCTTTCAAACTTTGTGGCATTAAAAAGAATCACTTCACAAAAGCTTATCATTTAAAGTTTGACTTTACATTTTGTTCTTCTTCCATATCTAATCAGCAATTAAATATGGAATGTGTATGCTCATTTGTGTTATATTGTCTTACATTTTAAATCAATGAAATACATATATAAATCAAAACAAATAAACATCAAATCTAGCTATTTAACAAGATTTTTCGATTTGTTGTTCCTCAGTCTAAGTAAGCAGTTAGGCTATAATATGATGCAGTTCAAACAAATGACCAGTAGATAGAGATGTTTTACCATTTTCAGGCATGGCAAGAAATGTATGGCACAATGTTTTGTTATTCCTTAGAGTTTGTCTTTTTCCATCTCCCCATATTTCTTTTTACGTCTTGTTTAGCAACACAAGCCCTTTTTTATTCACTTTTCACTCATTCTCACAGCTGCCACTGTGGCGATACCTTGAGGTACAAAAGCTAAAAGGTACATCTACCGTATTTACCCCTAATGGTACATATTAGTATCTTAAAAATAGAATAAGTGTGTATATTAGTAACTTTTTAAAAGGGTACCGCCCCAGTGACAGTTTTGTACCTTCTAACTGTATGGCGTGTATATGAGTTAAACATTTAGCTTGTTTTGGATAATAGTAATTAATAATGGTATAATGATGTTAGATGACATTTAGAGCTTATATGAACTCTGTGCACTCAAGAACAGAAAATCCATGGCAACATGAAATCATGTGTGTTTATGTGAACAAAGCCATGCACAAATCACTCCTCACAGAATGCTTGAGTTGTTTCCAAGGAAACCATCCTGCTCATGCAGTATAGAGGTCCATGTGGGTGTGTGTGAATGTCTGTTTCTGTGCTTACAAGGTCAGTGTGTTCTTGCTTGCGCATGTAGAAGAGTGCAGAGAGCATGGCCAAGTGTTTGGATATGAAATTCACAGCCCTATGCAGCAGTGCATTTAATCTTAAAGGGCAAGTTCACCTAAAAAATGAAAATTCTGTTAACATTTTACTCACTCTAACGTCATTCCAAACCTGTATGACTGACTTTCTCATGAAAACATGAAAGAAATATGTTTGGCAGAATGTTCATGCTGCTCTTTTCTATGCAATGGAAGCGAGTGGAGGTTTACTCTTTTCTCGTTCTTGTTTTTATAACCATATTTATCTTTGCTTCTGTTTTTCACACTTGTTTGTGTGAGTGGTAGTTGTGTTCATCTCAGTGACAACTGTAACTGTGCAATTGGCTTGTGTGTGTGGGTGCAGATTAGATGGTTCAGCATAATAGTGTTCAGCTTCAGCCTTTCATTCAACACACACACATGTAAACACACACTCAGAAGTGCCTGCGCTCTCAGACTCTGTGAAATATTCACTCTTATGCAACTTAATGTTCTATTTTACACTTGAAGTGTTCACTTCAAAGCACCTTTGATGAATATGTGTTGAATATGAGGCCATGGTTTCTCTCTGTCTGCCGAAGGGCTGCTTTCCACCAGGCAGAGATCAGTCCTACAGTAGTCAACAAATTCCCTTTTAATGAAAATATATTGCAACTGTGAGCAATACGACTAAGTGAACTTATATAAACTGGCATCTGCAAATACGTTTAGTTATGAATTCTGTTCTGTTGTAGTACACGTTTTGAGCAGTGCTGTAATAAATAGCATTCAGTTAGCATTTCAGATCACTTTTACAACCCTTTTTAAGTAGGAAATCTAGCTTAGGAAGACATCTGTGTTCTTAGACTTCTTTGTGTATACTTTGTTATTTTAAAATCCATTATATAATACATCATAGCAGCAAATTAATTGAATCAGTGGCACAAACATTTCAATAATTTGCATTCATTAGAGCAGTTTATATATATATATCTATATATATATAAATCTCCATCTGATAGATCTCAATGAAATTGTTCTTTTTTTAGTTTTTATATCAATTGTATGCTTATTTTTAGGTTCCATAATTGATTTTCCCCCTTGTAATGCTACTGTACAACATTAAAAACGTAAGTTTTATTCACACGATTAATAAATTCATCGAAACTATCCATGTTTCTGAGCAGCCAACAGCATATTAGAATGATTTTTGATGGATCATGTGACACTCATGACTGGAGTAATGTCTTGCTGAAAATTCTGCATTAAATATATATTTTTTAATAAATTAAAATAGAAAATTATAGTAATATTTCTCAACATTACTATTTTAAAAACTTTTATTAGAGCCTTTTTTTATATACAAATCTTATGCATCCTAAACTTTGAATGGTAGTGGTGTCCTATATATAGTAATATAGTCTGAGAACTAATTTAGAGATTTCAGTGCAGAGTATTCAACCATTGCCTGAACAATAGGTCTAAAATACATAATACAGTGGGTACGGAAAGTATTCAGTCTCCCTTAAATTTTTCACTCTTTGTTTTTTTGCAGCCATTTGCTAAAATCATTTGAGTTATTTTTTTTCCTCATTAATGTACACACAGCACCCTATATTGACAGAAAAACACAGAATTGTGACATTTTTGCAGATTATAAAAAAGAAAACTGAAATATCACATGTCCTAAGTTCAGACCCTTGCTCAGTATTTAGTAGAAGCAACCCTTTTGATCTAATACAGCCATGATTCTTTTTGGGAAAGATGCAACAAGTTTTCACACCTGGATTTGGGGATCCTCTGCCATTCCTTCTTGCAGATCCTCTCCAGTTCTTTCAGGTTGGATGGTAAACGTTGGTGGATAGTCATTTTTAGGTCTCTCCAGAGATGCTTTATTGGGTTTAAGTCAGGGCTCTGGCTAGGCCATTCAGAACAGTCACAGAGTTGTTGTGAAGCCACTTCTTCGTTATTTTAGCTGTGTGCTTAGGGGTCATTGTCTTGTTGGAAGGTAAACCTTCGGCCCAGTCCTGAGCACTCTGGAGAAGGTTTTCGTCCAGGATATCCCTGTACTTGGCCGCATTCATCTTTCCCTCGATTGCAACCAGTCGTCATGTCCCTGCAGCTGAAAAACACACCCCACAGCATGATGCTGCCACCACCATGCTTCACTGTTGGGACTGTATTGGATAGGTGATGAGCAGTGCCTTGTTTTCTCCACACATCCCGCTTAGAATTAAGGCCAAAAAGTTCTATTTTGACCAGAGAATCTTATTTCTCACCATGTTGGAGTTCTTCAGGTGTTTTTTTAGCAAACTCCCTGCGGGCTTTCATGTGTCTTGCACTGAGTAGAGGCTTCCGTCGGGCCACTCTGCCATAAATCCCCGACTGGTGGAGGGCTGCAGTGATGGTTGACTTTCTACAACTTTCTCCCATCTCCTGACTGCATCTCTGGAGCTCAGCCACAGTTATCTTTGGGTTCTTCTTTACTTCTCTCACCAAGGCTCTTCTCCCCCATAGCTCAGTTTTGGCCGGACGGCCAGCTCTAGAAGGTTCTGGTTGTCCCAAACGTCTTCCATTTCAGGATTATGGAGGCCACTGTGCTCTTAGTAACCTTAAGTGCAGCAGAAATTTTTTTGTAACCTTGGCCAAATCTGTGCCTTGCCACAATTCTTTCTCTGAGCTCTTCAGGCAGTTCCTTTGACCTCATGATTCTCATTTTGCTCTGACATGCACTGTGAGCTGTAAGGTCTTATATAGACAGGTGTGTGGCTTTCCTAATCAAGTTCAATCAGTATTATCAAACACAGCTGGATTCAAATGAATGTGTAGAACCATCTCAAGAATGATCAGAAGAAATGGACAGCACCTGAGTTATATATATGAGTGTCACAGCAAAGGGTCCGAATACTTAGGACCATGTGATATTTCATTCTTTTTTAATAAATCTGCAAAAATTGTCAACAATTCTGTGTTTTTTCGTCAATATGGGGTGCTGTGTGTACATTAATGAGGAAAAATTTACTTAAATGATTTTAGCAAAAGGCTGCAATATAACAAAGAGTGAAAATTTAAAGGGGTCTGAATACTTTCCATACCCACTGTATGTGCCAAAGACACATTATCTTCACAGTTTATTCTAGGACCTGGAAATCACAAGGGCTTCCTGGTCATTTGTTGTACCTAGCGGATTTATAAAGGATGTGAAAAATTAAAGGGGACACTACCTCTATAATATTATTATGGCGTTTGCATTAGGTGGAAATTTCAACTTTACTCAAGGTTTCGTTTTGTAGCACGATTTAGAGTTACGGTTCGGTATGGTTCTGTATGGGCTATGTGCTAGGGAAAAAACATACGTCAAATAAAAATAAGAAAATAAAATCTAACTACAAGCACAGCACAAATAATACATAGATCAGATACAAATAAAATAAACATGATTTTTTCAGTTTTTTTTTTAGATAGGTCAGATTTATTTTCAGTACAGACTTGCTAAGTATCACATGTTAAACAGCATTGCATATTTGACTGTATAAATTAAAAGATTAATCTTTATTACGGTTACAAAAGCTATTGAATCAAGAGCAGTGAGTGATTTCTTTTTTGTTGCTGTTTGATTAATATTAAGAAAGTGATTCACTTTAAGAGAATGCACTGATACAGTACGTTCAGCCGGCTATGTCTGCTATAGGATACTTGCTAAGATGGGCATTTTGACATAATTTTTGTGTTAATTTGTCCATTTAAACACAATACTTAAAGGAACACTCCACTATTTTTGAAAATAGGCTCATTTTCCAACTCCTCTAGAGTTAAACAGTTGAGTTTTACCGTTTTCGAATCCATTCAGCCGATCTCTGGGTCTGGCGGTAGCACTTTTAGCTGCAGCTTAGCATAGATCATTGAATCTGATTAGACCATTAGCATCTCGCTCAAAAATGACCAAAGAGTTTCTATATTTTCCTATTTAAAACTTGACTCTTCTGTAGTTACATCGTGTACTAAGACCGATGGAAAATGAAAAGTTGCGATTTTCTAGGCCGATATGGCTAGGAACTATACTCTCATTCCGGCGTAATAATCAAGGAACTTTGCTGCCGTACCATGGGTGCAGCAGGCGCAATGATATTATGCAGCGCCTGAAAATAGTCCCCAGCTAGGTAACTTCCAATAAGCCTATTTTCAGGCGCTGAAAATCTTCTCACTGCGCGCGCGAGCTCGCGTCTTCTGGCTCTTAAATGTTTAAACTGGCAAAGCTTAAATGAGTTTAGTTTAAACACAGATATCAACGTGTGCTGTTCTGGTCTCACCTGTGCGCGTGCGCTATCAGCACCCGGGTGATGACGGAATAAATGACTGCTCATATTCCAGCATACGGCATTCGCATTGAACATGAGTGAATGGTTTTTCCACGTTTTTTTTCCCTTTTCATCGCTGTTGTTGTAATGTACTGGGAAGCCAGAATGTGCATCCATCAACAGAAACACACATTAGCCGAGCCCTGTTTGTTTTACGTGTTATTTATCAAACCATATTACAGATGTGTTGTCAGATTTTAGTTGAACCGCGGTCCTAGCGCGTGCCGAACCGTGTGTGGAGAACCGTACGGTTAAATTTTTTTACGTGAACCGTTCCACCCCTAGTCTGCATTCACCTGTGTGTGGGTTGGGTTTACATAAGGTTGTGAGGACCAAATGTCCCCACAAGCATCGTAAACCCTGCCAACAACATGGTGTAGACCAACCAAATGTCTCCAAAAAGGAAATGACATTGTCATTATTTACTCACCCTCATATTGTTCCAACACCTGTATGACTTTCTGTCTTCTGTAGAACATAAAAGAAGATATTATGAAGAATGTTGATAACCAAACAGTTTTGTTTCCCATTGACTTCTACTGTATTTTTTGTCCTTACAATGGAAGTTAATAGGAACCAAAACTATTTGGTTATCAACATTCTTTATAATATTTTCTTTTATGTTCAACAGAAGAAAGTCATGTAGGTTTCGAACGACATAAGGTGAGTAAATAGTTACATCATTTTCATTTTTGGATAGACTATCCCTTTAAGGGATGGAAAATATAACGAATACAATATAAAAATTGAACTTCTATACTTAAATGCTTTTGATCAATGTGTATCTGTGTGTTTGTTCCCTCACCAGTCACTCCTGAGGCGGTGGGCTTCCTGTCAGCTGTGGGCATCTTTGTCGTTTTGCTGGCCATACTCTTCCTCTTTATCAATAAGAAGCTTTGTTTTGCTCGTGTTGGAGGTCTGCCGTGCCTTGAGCAGTACAGCCGGCGCAAACGAAGAGCTGGGATTCACCAGGGACTCGGTGAGTATTATTGTTCAGACAAACATTTTTTGCTGACTTTCTTTTGCTCTTTTTTGCAAAAGGTGAACTTCATTGCTAAAATACTTTCTCTTATATCCAAGGTAAATATAATAGTAGTCTGTTTGATGACATTGGCAGACGGGGAGTTATTGGGATCCAATTATCTGTATTAAGAGCTCTGTGTGCTCTGTGGGTTGTCCCTATCTCTATTCATTCCTGGAAAACACACACACACACACCTATGAGTAAACCCTGCACTTTTTGGTTAGACTCACACACACATTACACAGTCAGTATATCAGTTGGGTGTTGGAGGAAGTTCTGCTGTGGTATTTCAAAGCAGCTCCTTTAGTAAACATTCACTGTCTGTCCTATGAGATGTCCTGAGTCTACTAGCTAGTTAAACGCCATGCTTCAGGTGCTGCTGAACTGGTTTGGATGACGGTTTGCTATATGTAGATAGTTTCTGAGGTGCAGGGGCTCTAAGTGGAGTAACTGATTGTTTTTTGAGGAAGCCATACTGGTAAGTGTTTGTTCTAGGGATGCACGATATATCGGTACCATATCAGTTATTGGCTGATATTTGAGATTTTTTAAAGTTATTGGAATTGGACATTTAATTGTGCATGCTAGTTTTTCATATTTTTACGTTTCGATTACCTCTACCATCATCTAGCGCTCACTAAAAGTTTATCTTTAGAAACACAGACAATTTAATAACATTGTTAAATGCAATCTTTGACCAATTTCAAAATGACTATTCATTTTCATACTGTGTATTATAATATTGTAATGACTAAATTCACTTGTAGCATTTATAACTAACTGATTGACTGATTTTAGTTTTTTTTATTAATTTATTTATTTAGACAAAATAGTAAAGATTTTTAATATTACCCAGATATCAGTTAAGCCCGTTTCCGCCACTGAATAAAAAAAGGTAAATGTGGATCTATACTTCCATACAGGACTTTTCATCTCACAATTCTGACCTTTTTTCACAATTCAGATGGTTTTTTAGAATTGCGTAATTTACACTTTTTTCTCAGAATTATGATATAAACTATGAATATCAAACTCGCAATGCGAGTTGTAAAAGTATGAATTGCGAGGTTTAAACTCGAAATTGTGACTTTTTTTCCCAGAACTGTGTTTACTGTATATCTCGCCATTCTGAATTTATAAGATGCAATCGTGAGTTATTAAGTCAGAATTGTGAGATATAAACTCGCAATTCTGAGAACATATCAGACTTTTTCCCCCTCAAAATTGGACTTTAAAAACTCGCAATTCTGACTTTTTAATTCTAACTTTATTTCTCACAATTTTGAGTATATATCACACAATTCTGAGAAAAAAAGTGAGATTTGCTAGTTTATATCTCGCAATTATGACTTTATAACTCACAGTTTTTATCTCGCAATTCTAACATTATTTCTCACAATTTTGATTATAATGTCACAATTTTGAGAAAAAAAGTCAGAATTACGAGATTTAAACTCGCAACTGTGAGAAAAACGGTCAGAATTGTGAGATAAAAAGTCACAATTACCTTTTTTATATTTTGGTTCTGTGGCGGAAACAGGCTTCCATAGATATTGGCCATAAAAAAATTGAATAAAAATTTTTTTTTTATTATTGGTTTCGGACAAAATTTTAATACCATTTAAAACAGTTTAAACTGTATTATTTAGAACAGTTTTCATCAAATAGCTGAAGGCAGTTACGCTTGATGTCTGTCTGCCGTACAAATTGTGGTAGTTAGTTGCACTATAGAAGTAAATATATGTACTGTATAAGCTCTGTTGATTTTGTTTTTAAAACAGTAACAACATGAGGGAATTCATTGGGTCTTCTGTGCATCTGAAAATAGACCTTCTTTTGAGCTGTTGTCAAAAGTGTTGAGAAAAACATTTTGAAATCTGATGGAATGGCAGATGTTCCTCAGGCAGGTATCCCAGCCTTCTCTTCATGGCTCGTTCAGATTTCAGATGCTTTCTCCAATGGCTTCCGCCGCCTCGGCCAAAACGGAGCTGTTGACTCTGAGGTCTCAGTAAAAGATGAGAGTTCAGAGGTGGAGCAGAACTTGAGGGTTGTTCGTGGATCTGGAGTGGATCCACAGGAGAAGCTGGCGCTGCGAGGTCAGGGCAGCAGGTTTGATTATGCCCCCTCTGCCGAACATCTGACTCCCATCAGTGAAGAGAGAGATGAGCTGGAGAGCAGAAGGAGTCTCCTGGCTTCACGCTGCTCTGATGCTGGTAAGATGTGGGTTAGAAGTTTGCTTGGTTCATCTTCTTGGTCCATTTTTGTTGAGACTGCTGTTCGTTTGTTTAGTTTAAACATCAGTGGTGGTTCTGTTCTTGTAAACTGGTTACATGTTTGCTGTGTAAGGTTTTGTTACCTGTTTTTGACTGGTAGCTTCATAGTTTTAGTGTTTGTTAAATTTGTTTTTCCTCCTTGCTACAGTAAGCTTTGGGTTGTTCAGTCCACCTAATTTTTAATGCGACAATTAGTAACTTAAATGTGCAGGGCTTCCAGTGTCAGATGATTATTCCATTTTAGCTGTACAAAAACAGACTGTTATGCTGCTTAATATTGCAACCTGGTATTTGTTATCTTATTATTATTATTATTTATCATAATAATCATATGTACACTGGCTTCTAGCACAAATAGCTTTACTGTTTACTGCACTCTATTATTCTTCTAATTATTGTCTATACGAGTGGCTGATGAATTGGACATCTCGCACATCGTGGTTTAGCTTCACAGCTATCTGTGTTGCGATTATCATATAATGGTTTGACATCGGGCTCTTGTTTGCAAAAGTTTCTGAGAAATTCTGTTGCTTGGAAAGACACTAAACACAGACATACAGTCACTCATATGCAGGGCGTACGAAACACCTCCGGTGGTGTGTGTGTGTGTGTGTGTTACATCTTTCTGGATATTTAATATATTCAGTAAACTGAGAACGCCCTCTCAAAACAAACAGGAGTCATTTAATTTACACATGAATACACTGTACACACATACACACATATCAAATACACATGCCATGTTCACTCCCACACACACACGATCACACACACACACACACACATACCAAAAATTCAATCATACATAGTCTAGTCAATAAACACCATCTATGATACTCTGAACATGCTTGTTAAAAAAATATTTCACACAAAAATGAAAATTCTGCAAAAAAAAAGAAATATCTTTGCAAAAACCTTGGGAGAAACCAGTCTCAGTCGAGGGGCCAGTTCTCCTCTGACCAGACGAACCAGCAGTACGGAAAAATCAATTTAAGACATAATAAAACAGACGATGAATAATATTAACAGCAATTATTATATGATGCAATCAAACTTATAGCAAAATGTGGTAGTTCTGTAAGTTGTTTCAGGGTTGGCATCATCTGAGGTCCTTCTGAGGGGTTGCATCATCTCTTCGTCAGGTGGTTCTGGATCCAGACTGGAAGCTTGTTAATGTGGCAAAAAACAGAGAAACAAATACAAACATAATTAGCGTAGCTGCTGTTCCAACCAAGCAAAATTGATTTGTTTAACCCAAACTAAAGAATAATAATGTGCATTTGATTAGATATAACTGCAGTACAAGATTATGAGATGCATTATTTGAATGCTTGGCCAAAGAGATGTGTCTTTAATCTAGATTTAAACAGAGAGAGTGTGTCTGAACCCCAAACGTTATCAGGAAGGCTATTCCAGAGGTTGGGAGCCAAATTGGAAAAAGCTCTACCTCCTTTAGTGGAGTTTGCTATCCTAGGTACTATCAAAAGTCTAGAGTTTTGTGACCTTAGGGAGCGTGCTGGATTGTAGCGTGGTAGAAGACTAGTTAGGTACGCAGGAGCTAACCCATTAAGGGCCTTATAGGCAAGTAATAATATTTTGTAACTGATACGGAACTTAATAGGTAGCCAGTGCAGAGACTGTAAAAATGGCGTAATTGATCATATTTTCTTGACTTGGTAAGGACTCTAGCAGCTGCATTTTGGACTATCTGTATCTTGTTTATTGAAAATGCAGGACAACTAGCTAGTAGTGCATTACAGTAATCTAGTCGAGAGGTCATGAATGCATGAACTAGCTAACAGGAAGCATGTTCCGTAACTTGGCAATGTTTCTAAGATGGAAGAATGCTGTTTTTGTAACATGGGAAATATGATTTTCAAAAGACAAGTTGCTATCTAATATAACACCCAGATTTTTGACTGTAGAGGAATAAAATATACTAACTAAATAAATAAATGTCTGTCACCTAGTAAATTAACAGTTCATATTGTTTTTATTTTAATTTTTGTTACTTTTTTCAATCTTTTAAAAAAACCTTTTTAAAATGAAAACTTTAAAAAAAAATTTAAATTGCATTTTTAAAAATATGAACTTTTAATCTTTTGAACAAATTATGATTGCAATTTCTAAATATACTGTTCATTGTTAATTCATATTTATTCATACTACAGTAAGTTTTCATTCAAATAGTTAAAATATTTATTTATTTAGAAATGTAATGAAATAATTTTTTTTCTGTACAGAATCGTAAACTTGGTTTAATATATGTTTTACAAAATGTCCGTGAGTTGAACTCTACAAGGACATTTGTTTTGAAGAGTTCTTTGCTGCAGTTATTTATGAGCTGTTCTGTTTGGAATGGCACAGCTGCTATGATTGTTCTTCTTTCAGATTCAATGCGTAGGTATTATTTATGTCATATGGAACGCACTCAGTGCGTACATTGAGGAAAGCACTTCAGTGTAAGGGACTGGTAACCATGGCAACCTTCTATGCAGCTCCTTACATAGCCACTTGGCCTAATTTGATGTGTGTGTGAGTAAATGATGTGGTGAAATGCAGTGCAATGAATGGAAGTACAACTATAATGAATAAGAGAGAAAAAAGAGACCCAAAGACACTAATTGGCCACTCTCTTACGATTAGGTGCATATGGTAGACATGCCTTTCTACACACACTACCATTACCATTAAAAAATACCAGCATGTCTGAGTCACCTACCAACAACACTGTCTTTCTCTCTCACTTTATGGAATGTGGGGGGAAAAAAACAAGTTATTGTGTCCTGCATCAGTAGGAAGTGAATGTTTTTCAGTTTTTTTGGTCTTTTATTTTAATGGTGTTGCTACGGCAGTTATCACTGTTAATACTGCATATACATTTGGGACCAGTAAAAAAAGCCCTATTACTTTTATTCAGCAGGGATGCATTAAATTGATCAAAAGTGACAGTAAAAAACTTTTATAATGTTAGAAAAGATTTAGATTTGAAATAAATATGCTTTCTTTTTGAATCTTTTTTTAATCCTGAAAAAAGTATCAAAATTTAAACAGGAATAATTACATTTTAAAATATGTATTTTAAAAGAAATCGGTTATTTTAAAGCACCTATTATGCCCCTTTTTTCAAGATGTAATAGAAGTCTCAGGTGTCCCCAGAATGTGTCTGTGAAATTTCAGCTTAAAATACCTCACAGATCATTTATTATATCATTTTGGAAATGCCTATTTTGATTGGATGTGAGTACTAAACTAAGTTCTCTTTCATGTCTTATTGCGCATGAACTGTCAAATGCACACCTTTATGTGAAAAACACACATAAGTTACAAAAACACAGTTGGTTTGTGTCTGTGAAGGTAAACACTGTGAAAGAAATCACATGTTTATATTATATCTGTAAGTGACAGCAGCGTAACATACAGTACCTACTGTTGTGTTAATATGACCCCAAAAATAAAATAAAAGCAGAAAATCACTCACTGCTGTGAAATGAATAATGTCTAAAGCTTTAATAAGAAGACATTTCTTACTTGAATGCTGCTAGCATGGCAAAAATTTCCATAGACTTGCATTGAACAAGGAACTGGAGCCATTTCTAGGGGATCAGAATGTCTTAAAGAAAGACTCTTTTGACTTAAGCTAGTTAACAACAACCTATCATCCACCTAATATGGGAATGGTAATGGCAGAGTAATTACCCAGAACACCCTAGCAACCACATAGTAATGCCTTGGAATTATGGCTGGTAGGCCTATATTGGTCCATATTCATTCATTTTCTCTGCATTTATCTTTATCCAAATTTTTTTGTAACTTTTTTGTTTGTCTCTTTTTTGTTCATCTGTGTGTGTAGTGAATAGTTACGGCGATGATGGAGAGATTTCCAGCTCATCAGACAGCGATGGTGAGTTAGCAAAGCAGTTTGAGATCTCGGTTTCCCGCTCACAAAGCTTCCGTTTGGGTGTTACGGAGCTCAACACCGAGAATGCACCAGGGCAACATCACAAATTTAAACGGCTGCTCTCTGACAAGGAAGAAGGAAGCACAGAGCCATCTGACTGTGAAGGTACGCACCCACATTGTCCTATTCACTCAGACATTTGTATATAAATATGCATAGCATAGCTATGCTTTCCTGATATACATTACAGCCACATATATGTCAACCACACTGAATATTTCACTACGCTTTGAAGCTGCTCCTTGCTGATTATTAGAGCACAGAGCCATGGTTTAGAAAGAATGACAGTAAAATGCATTTCAATCATGACAACTCTCTGAACATTTTAGCATGGTGATGGATATGACAATGTTAATGCATTTGGTCTTGGCTGAACAGATCTGCTACATTGCTGCTGCTGTTGGTTATTGCTGTAGTTGTAGATCATTGCTGCTGCTGCAAGCAAGTACAGTAACTTGCTACTGCCAATGCATATGGCGATACAGTGCCGTGAGTATTTAAGACATACTGCTGCTGCACAAATAGCATATAAAATAACCCCGTAGCAGATCTATACAGGTGGAGCTGGGGAAGGTGGAGGGTTTCAGAGAACTCTGAAAGCGCGCTGCAGGAATCTCAAGTGAATGCTAGCCAGCCATATAAATGCAAGGCAACCATATAAATGCAAGGCAGTAAGCTCATTGGCTGCATATGCTTGTGCCAAGTCGTTTAACTCTCTGAATATCATCAGTTACGTTAACACCCGTCAGAATGCGCCATCTAGAATTTCATGACTGAACTATATATTAGGAAATTCTTTCATTCATTAAGGTCATTCAGTTATTTCAAAAGCATTTCTACTTGAGGATACGTATGTTTGTTTTCAGTGTGTGAGTGTGGGTGATTGTGACTAAAACATGTCATCAGAATACCAGAAAAAAATAATATAAGCCATTAAAAAAATTACATTGGCAGGCTTTTTTAAAGGGGTCATCGGATGCAAAATTCACTTATGTTGTTGTTTGAACATAAATGTGTGTTGGAAGTGTGTAAACATCCATCCTATAATGAGAAAAATCCACCCAGTGTTTTTTTTTTTAATCCCTATTTTAAAATCCCCTCTCAATTCAGGCTGTTCTGAGACTCCTGTCAGAATGACATAGTTCTGCACAGGCCCCTCCCACGATAGTTGATTGACAAGTCCGTCTTACCTTAAGACCCGCCCTGAGTGAGCTGAGAGCTGTCCGCCATTGTGTTGACTCCGGTGCAGGGGAAGACAAGAATGTCTCCGATTAAGCGATTGAGGTGTTTTGTTGATGAATGTAATAATGAACATAACAGTCATCATTTACTCCCGATATCTGAGCCGCTGAAGACGCAGAGGATTAATGTTACTTTCGTTTTTGAAAGGAATGCGCTGATCCCCGATCTGACTAAATGCGTTTAAGTTCGTGCGAATCATTCATGATCCAGCTTTATCTACAGAAGAAGTGAGTATAAGGGGGTTTTTTTTATGAACCTTTGCAAATCGCCTTTCCTAATAATGTGCTAGTTAGCAAGTTTCGCGGTTGAAGTTTACAGTCTGCTCGTCACCCCACGGAAGAGAGGGGCGGGGTCAGCAGAGCTCATTAGCATTTAAAGCAACACGGACTAGAACGGCTTGCTGAATACAGAGCTGATTTTGACAGGGTAAAAAGGGTGTTTTTTTACACTACCATTGAGACATTTTAACCAAAGTATGTTATAGGCTTTTCATTAAGACCCTAAAGAATCATATCAACTTGTGGAAAAAGGGCATCCGATGACCCCTTTAAACACTAACAAATGTACATATATAAAAAATGTTGTCATAGAAATCTAATTACTTACTTTATGGTTACCCATGTTGATATGGGTATCTAAAACTATAACAACCTTGAAATAAAGCTAAAATGAAATATAAATATTAGATGGAAAACTTCAAAAACAAAAATTTGTTAGTTAGCTACGCAAACTAACTGAACTAAGTTGAAGTACTAAAATGACTAAAACCAAGACTACCATTTTTTTTAAATGAATTAAAGTGAATTAAAGTGACAAAAAACATATAACTAAATTACAAAACTTAACAAAAATTAAGATAAAAACTGAAAATTAAAAATATTAATAAGTAATATAATATAAATGTAAATAATACTAAAATAACACATTGGTAAGCCAAAAAATAAATAAATAAAGTTTGATGGAAATATACTGTGCTGGCTAGTGGTTTGTGGAATACATTGTTCTCCATTTACAAGTCCTTTTTTTTTAATAGGAATGAAATTTAACAAATGAGATGTCTTTAATATTACTCCTCTAATTCTCCTCTTAGAGAGCAATAAGATTACACGGAGAACAAATGGAGACTTTTGCTTAGATTGATACTGTTTTGAGAGTTTTAAGACCCAAAATGAACCAGGAATGAGAACCAATTAATGTAATGAATTTTCAAAACATTCAATTTGATAATGTTAAATAAAAATGCTTATTAAATATTTGAACACTGACTTTACTGCCTCAGGCTAAAGGCTAAAGCTAACCTATGTTTCAGAAGATGCAATACAAATCCAAACAGCTTTTATAAATATTTATATATGTGCTGCCAGTCACGTCACTGTTAATTCCCTTAATGCTCAGTCAACATCCCTGATCTGTACATTGCAATTAGACATATCTCAACTAAAACAGCTTCTTTTGTCCACTGAAATCTTGCTGATTAGAGCTGTATTTCTCAGAATGTTCATCACAGCATCAGTTGCCATGGAAAAGCGTCTTTACGGTCGCCATGGTAACAGAGTAACTGGCCCTTGTCTACAGTTAATTGGTCGCTGCTGCTGAGTAGAACAGTTTGTACCCTAAATTTGATTTCATTCAGTGAAATTCACTGAGTCACGAGTAACAAGTCACGTAGGACAAGCACTTAAAGCCGTAAATTACTATCATTATCATCTGCTCCGGAGAGCCTGATTGGTCAAAGAATTCTGTCCTGCAATTATGATATCTGTCAGTGTCAATAAAATTTAATTTGCTAAAAGTTTAGGGAATGTGTGTGTGTGTGAGAGAGAGACAGCTGTTAATTGTGTCTTTATTTCTCTATTAAAAATCTACTAATCTACTACTAATATAATCATCTATTTATTTGAATCACCCAGTGGAATTAACATTTACAAATGAGCTCTCTTTAGTATCTCAGTTGTTTCTCCTGTAACACAATGTCTCAAACTGTGCTCAGTTTTGTCAAGAAGTCTACAATTAAATCTCATTCAGTTTGAACTCAACTATTAAAGACTAAATTGTCTGAATTATCTATATTAGTTTTATAGCTCTTTACTCTTTAAATAGAAATTTAATATATTAACATAATGTTTTATGGTAACATATTGCAATAAGGTTTCGTTTGCTCTAGGGATGCACAATATTGGATTTCTGCCAATATCCGAAATGCCGATATTTTACGAAACATGTTGGCCAGTAGCCGATGCCGATATATTTCTTTTTGTTTTGAAACAACACCAAGTCTCTCCTGTGTGGAAATGATAAACAAATTATTTTTAATTTTGGTTCGGTTTGAGCGAAAACTTATTTGTTAGAACTAATAAACATTATTAAAGTTTTTTTTTTTACATTAAAATCTTTGAATAACGCGTAACTCATACTGCTGTTTTTTTTCCAGACAAATGCAGTTGAAACCTTAACGTTTTATTTGTGGATTTAACATTAATTGATGGTCTAAAAAAAAGAACTGTAAAAACATAGGACATTAACATAGGACCTTATTATAAAGTGTTACCATTTTTATTTTTGGAGAAACATCTAGACAACACATTTTCTGAGCAACACATTAAGTTTCAGCATATGAGGGATTTGTCTCATTCTTTCATTTAAGAAGCTGGAGAAACAGTGTAGCAGAGTTTTGAGGATCCCTCTCCATTCGGCGACGTTTGGGTCGGCCGGAGACCTTAGCAACAGAGTCCTCTTCTGAGGGCCAGACACGCCAGACCCTCTCGCTCTGATGTGCGGAGCAGATCTCTGTGGGCCTCCCATGAACAGGGGACGGTCTGGAGGCTCTACCCAGGGATGAGGGCAGTCGCCTGAGCAGTGTGGAGTGGCAAAACCAACAAAGGAGTCTGGCAGCGACATCCATTGTATATGACAACAGTGAGGCTACGGATAAGTACTCCACATGGAGCTCTGAGGTTGTTTGCTTGAGTTCCAACAGAGCCATATCTTTTCTTATCACTTCTATATTAGCCTACTTTTAAAGTTTGTGGCGTAAGATTTTTTTTTAAAATAAGAATCTTTTATATTTCAGCAAGGATGATCAAAAGTGACATTTATGACTGTTACCACAAATTCTATTCCAATAAATGCTGTTTGAACTTTTGAACTATTCATCAAATAATTCTGAAACATATGTCATATTTTCCACAAAAATATTAAACTGTTTTAAAATTGATAACACAAAATGTTTTTCAGCAAAAAATCAGCATATTATAATGATTTCTAAAGGATCATGTGACTGGAGTAATGGCTGCTGCATTTGAAAGTATATTAAAACAGGAAAAAAAAGATGTTTTAAATTGTAATACTATTTAACAGTATTAAGGTTTTTACTGTATTTTTGATCATGCAAATGCAGTCTTGGTAAATACAAAAGGCTTGTATTCAAAACGTATAACAAAAATGTGTATGAATTTAATAAGAAGTGTGTTAGATCTGTATGTATACATATGCATTGAACATGTTTGTGTTTACATATGCAAATGAGCTTTTCCTCTCTCTAACAGCATGAACAATCTCCATCCCACCCTTTGAGTGCTTCCCCTCGTGGACATATCTCAAAATGTGGTGATCTCATAATTGCCCTCGACTACCGGGCTGAAACCCACAGGCTGCTGGTGACGGTGATAATGGCCCAAGGTATTCCAGACAAGGCACGGAGTGGCATGGACTCCTGGCAGGTGCATGTGGTGCTGTTACCCGGTAAACGACAGCGGCACAAGACGGCCGTACAGAAAGGCTCCATGCCTAGGTTTGAGGAGACATTCCGGTTCTCACATCTAGAGCCGGGGGATCTGGGTTCCTCTGCTCTGCGGTTCCGCCTGTATGCGCTGGGCAAGATGAACAGGGAGAGGATGATGGGAGAAGCCATGTACAAGCTGAGCAGGCTGAAACACTCAGGACACTTCCAGATCACACTGGTCCTGGAGCCACGTAGTAATCTCAAGGTGTGCGTGTGTGTGTGTGTGGTGTGTGTGTACTTGCTTTGATAGTATTCATAGTTTTTTGTGTGTGTGTGTGTGTAACAGTAAGGATTTTTACTTAGTTCAATTACAGTAGTTCCATTTTTTTGGCCCCACTACAAAAAACAAATATTTAAAAAATGTATAAAAAGATTTAATTTTTAATAATGTATTTGTATATGTGGCAGAAATAATATTTGTATTTATATCGAATTATAATCTATACATATTACATTTATACATATATTTGTTACAATGTTTGATTCATAATGGGATCCTCTAAATCGCTTATCATTTCCAAGCTATCTATCTATCTATATATCTATCTCTGTTTTTTTTTATTATTTGTCTATCTATCTATCTATCTACTATCTATCTATCATCTCTCTCGTCTCCTATCTATCTATCTCGTCCTGTCTGTTTTGGTCCGTCCTGCCGTCGTCCCGTATCTATCTCTCTTATCTATATCTCCTACTAGCTATCTTACTATAACTTTCTATTATTCATTCCTAAGTCATAGCCAACTATATTACATTACCTTTGTGCAGAATTATAACAAAATGATATAAGCACAGAAGCAAAATTTTTAGGTTTGCAAAGCTAGAAAACAAATTTTTCGTTGAGATAATGAAAACACCTCAGAACGCTCTTATCTGAAATTAGAAAAAAAAAAAAGAAAGTATTTCAGTTTTTCAATGTAAAAAATATAGCATTTCATTCCGTGTTACTTGCTGTTTTTAATTATTGTTTTACTATTCCTAATTATTATTATTTGTAATTTTACATTTTCTAATTATTTGAGAAATTTACTAGCAATTTATTAGTCAAAATTGTTTCACAGTACAATCCCACTCAAACATTTTTTTTTTATTTACAACACTGTCCTTAGATTTAAAGGCTAAAGTGGACAGATAATTTTGTACTTTTGGATAGACTTTTTATGTGCAAACAGCTGCTAAATGCTTTTTTATATGATATTACTTTACAAACTCAAAACAAAGCTTTACAAAGCTTTCTAACGCCTCGTCAGAAGATCAATGTTGGAACTTTCTGAAGGTACCACCTATGTTTACCAAAGCTTTTGTACATCTGTAAAGTGTACATATTTGACCCTGGACCCCAAAACAAACAAAATTTTGGTTGTACGTAATCTGAAGCTGAATAAATCATCTTTCCATTGATGTATGGTTTGTTTGGATAGGACAATATTTGGCCGAGATACACTATTTGAAAATCTGGAATCTGAGGGGGAAAAAAATGAAGTTGTCCAAATGAAGTTCTTAGCCATGCATATTACTAATCAATAATTAAGTTTTGATATATTTACGTTAGGAAATTTACAAAATATCTTCATGGAACATAATCTTTACTTAATATCCTAATTATTTTTGGCATAAAAGAAAAATGTATCATTTTGACCCATACATTGTATTGTTGGCTATTACTACAAATATACCTGTGCTTCTTAAAGGGGTCGATGATGCGATTTAAATTTTTCCTTTCTCTTTGGCGTTTACAAGCTCTTTTGCATAAATACTATCTGTCAAGTTGTAAGACCTAAAGGTCTCATCCAAAGGAGATATTCTTTTATAAATTTAAGGTCAAACCACGCCTACATAAACGCTCGTTCTCACAACTGCCCCATATCACATCACAGGTGGGAAAGACTTTTGCATAAACACCGCCCCATGTTTATCCAAGAAGAAGGTGTAACTTTTATTCTTTTTAGCAACATCATATGACCCCTTTAAGACTAGTTTTGTGGTTCAGGGATTACATTTTTTAAAAGGTATGTTGAAAATAAATTGGTGTAGGATTTACTCAGAAACAATTTTAATGCCAAACTAGCTAGTCAATTTCACAAATAATTACAAAGAAATGCCAACAAGCATAATGAAATAGTTCAGTGTCCATATGTTGAAAAACTATGTAGAACTACACTTTATGTACAAACACCAACTAATTAGGTTGGCATCTCCCTCCCTGCAGACAGTAGACTCCCAGGTGTCTTTCAGCGCTCAGAGTGACAGTGCTTCCTCCAGTCATTCTGTGTCTCATGGTGGAAACCCAGAACTACTGCTGGGTTTATCATATAACGCCACCACAGGACGACTGTCTGTAGAGATCATTAAAGGCAGCCACTTCCGTAACTTCGCTCTCAACAGACCTCCAGGTAAACACACCGTCCCACTCACAATAACAGAGGCTCAGAAACACATTCACAGGCATCATTAGACCATCAGGAGTGACTCTTGAGCAAATAACCTTTTGTAAAGCCGTCTGATATTGATTCAGAGTAAATGTACTGCAATAAATCCTTCCTACACGAACAAGCTGATAGAACACACATTTGTACAAGCACATTTTGAATGTGTCATCCTCACACATTGTGCTGTGGGTCAAACATCAGGCTTTTAGAGTCCATGCTGTTCGTATGACTATTAATCTGTCACAGTCACTCACAATGACTTCTAGGTGAATGGAGTTACAGGGCATTTAATCGATCACAGAGCCACAGATCTTTTTCTCACGCCTCTCTCATCAAGTCGATGAGTCACTGCTGAAGAAAACCATGCATACATACACAAACATATACTGTGATATAATGCTGTGTCACAGATTTGTGCTTACGTTAAAAATAAAAACAATATTTGTTACAGTACTTATCTACTCAACCATTAGGGTCAGTAAGATTTTTTTTTAATGTCTCTTTAAAAAATAGTTCACCCAAAAAATGAAAATTTGCTGAAAATTTACTCACCCTCAGGCCATCCAAGATATATATGACATTGTTTCTTCATCAAAACAGATTTGGAGAAATTTAGCACTACAGCTCTTGCTCACCAATGGATCCTCTGCAGTGAATGGGTGCGTCACAATAAGAGTCCAAAACAGATGATAAAAACATAACAATAATCCACACAATTCCACTTCGAGCCATTGCTTCTGGTTAAAATATAATTGTTCTGTCCATTAAGTTGCTTTCTTCAGTGAAAAAGTGTTTTTTTTCTGAATCAGGAGAGAAATATGCGCAGGTAAAGCATCATTTACATGTGAAAACAGTTCTAAACAAATATGTTGGTGGACTTTGATGTGAGAGGACAATAGAACATGGACTTTTTCGCTGTAGGAAGCATTATTATGGATTATTGACTCTCATTTTAGGCAAGGCAAGGCAAGTTTATTTGTATAGCACATTTCATACACAATGGTAATTCAAAGTGCTTTACATAAAATAAAATAAAAACAATAATCACAACAATAAAACAAGGAATTTAAAAACTTTGAAGAAAAAAAAAATATTTGAATTTTAGCCAGAAGCGACAGTTTAAAGTGAAAACACCATGATAGATTTGTTTCTTACAAACACACAGCTTTTCACAAGATATTCATTGATGTACTGGAGTTGTGTGGATTATTAAGATGTTTTTATCAGCTGTTTGAAGTCTCATTCTGACGGCACCCATTCACCGCAGAGGATCCATTGATAAGCAAGTGATGTAATGCTAAATTTCTCCAAATCTGTTCAGATGAGAAAAACTCATCTACATCCGCTCCTTCTTAAATCATTCTGATATGCTGATTTGGTGCTCATGAAACATTTCTTATTGTTATCAATGTTGAAAACAGTTGTGCTGCTTAATATAAAACAAATTCACAGATTAGTATTATCCAATAACAAAAAGATTTGATCACTGGGTGAATTAAGTAAATATATTGAGGTGTGATTTAGTGACGTGTTTCTCTTTCAGATACATTTGGTAAGCTCGCTCTGTTAAACTCCATGGGACAGGAGATATCCCGCTGTAAGACGTCCATCCGTCGCATTCAGCCGAATCCTGTCTTCAAGGAGACATTTGTCTTCCAGGTCGCACTGTTCCAACTGTCAGACGTCACATTAATGGTCTCCATTTACAATCGGCGGAACATGAAGCGCAAGGAGATGATTGGCTGGGTGGCTCTGGGCCAGAACAGCAGCGGTGAGGAGGAACTTCTACACTGGCAGGACATGAAGGAGAGCGGAAACCAACAAGTCTGCCGCTGGCACACACTACTGGAAGCTTAGAGGAGAGAGAGGTAGAAGTCTAATCACTCAGACCTACTGCGTTCAGCTGGATTTTCCTTTGGGAAAGGAGGTGAAAGCCAAGACCAAAAATACCCACAAAAACCGGAATTGAACAAGCACTTTTAACAGTATCAAACAAAGATAGGGCATGTAAATTTTGGAAGCACATCCAAACACAAAGAAACACCCACACGCCACTTTCCTTCTCCCTGAGAGTACTTGATACAGCCTCTTATCTGGTAACCAGGAAATTACTTCATGGCGTAATATACAGACTACTCTCTTCAACTCCAGCAGCAACCAATCAAAACGCATTATAGCCCGAGCCACGGTGATTGTCGCCTAGCGATTTCATGAATAGAGGATTGATTTGAAATGATTAAATGCCTTCCTTCAGATCGTTTTAAGCTTGAACACCAGAACCAGTTTTGGTGGGACCAAAGGTTTAATGAGCAGAAAACTGTTAGTTGAACACGTGCACTTTCATTCATGCTCTCCTACCAATGACACTAAAGCTGTTTCTTTTTATTACATTTTACATCAAATTATGCTGTAATATTTTAACAGACAGTGTTATGATAAAAGTTGCTGTTAAAAGGAGTACACAAGTTATCCCTATTCATATCAGAATAGGAGATATCAGCAATTTACTTTAAGACGTAGTTCACCCAAAAATTAAATTTCTGTTTTATTATTTACTCACCCTCATAATGTTCTATTATGAATGCTTTTCATTCAACCATTTTTGAACTCTTTTTAGTAATTTCACTGAATGAGGACTTGTGCTGGTCAGGATTTAAAGGAGACCTATTATGTCTCTTATTACAATATGTAATATAAGTCTCTGGTGTCCCCAGAATTTGTCTGTGAAGTTTCAGCTCAAAATACCCCACAGATCATTTATAATATCATTTTGAAAATGCCTATTTTGATTGGAAGCAGAGACACACTGTTTTCGTGTATGTCTCTTTAAATGCAAATGAGCTGCTGCTCCCCGCCCCCTTTTCCAGAATAGGGCTGTGCCTTTACAGCTTGTACCTCAGATACTCTGCTATAAAAACATCTGCTTGGTATTGATTATCTTGTCTATCACGCTGAAATCATGTGTTTTAAACCATATCAGTTTGAACTTCTGATACTGTATATGGTTTACTGAGTGCACACATCTGAAGCACACGCACAGAAAGTGTCTGTCACATGGCATGTGAGTACTAAACCAAGTTCTCTTTCATGTCTTATTGCGCTTAAACTGTCAGTTTATGGTGAAAAACACATGAGTTACAAAAACAGTCGGTTATGTCTGTGAAGGTAAATAGCTGGGAAAGAAATTGCATGTTTATATTAGATCTGTGTGTCAGAACAGTTAGCATGCTTTGCTCGAACTTTCGTCCATGTGGTAGAACTGGCACACCATTGGCATTGTCACTTGCGAAAACACATAGGCGGCACTGTGGGTGGAAACGTGCAGATTAAGGGGCGTTAAAGATCCCATTTCTGTTTCAAAGGTGGAGCAAAATCTGACATGCTCGTTTTTTCACAAGCTTGCCCAGAAAACGTGACAAAGAACAACCCAGTAAAAATTTTTGGTAAGCCTTTCTCTGTTGGTAGGTGCACCAGGGACCCGATTTTCATGATATGTCACCTTTAAAAAGACTAATGTTATTCATTGAAAAATTTGACATCCATGTGTGATCTATCGTGCATGAATCCTTTCACTCGATTTAGTTCAGTGAAACAGTTCACAAAAATGGTGTGAATGATTCATTTGAAGAGACTGATCTGTTTTTCAAATTCATGTGAATCAGTTACTCAAAGATCTGATCATAAATGCCTAGCAGACCACGGGAGAATATCATGGAATACATTTCGGCCTGTTCCTCTCACAGAGCTATTGTATGTTTGAGATGGCTTCAAGTATAGTGCCCAAGTCATATGCACTATTTTTATGGTGCTTGTGAATCCATTTTGAAGCTTGAAAGCTCCAGTCCCCATTCATTGTAATTGCTCGGAAAGAGACCAATTCTACTTACCAAAAATTGTCTGTACTCACAGACACTCACGCATGTCCAAGAAAATCTTCAGACAATCTTAACACTGTCCTTATGACATTAAACCCCAAACTCTTTTGTAATGCATGCCTGTAATGCTTCATGCATATATAAAGTGCCTGATCTGGCCAAACCTGTATGGATTTTTATTTATAGCCAGTGATATTGGAGATTAGCATGGAAAACTCTGGAACATTACAGATGCATGGACCACAGTGTTTTAAAAATCAATAGTGACTGTTTTGCATGCATTCAAATACGACGTGGTTTTTGGAGATAAATGCATATATTTTTGTCTATCATTAAAGACATCCGTAACACACTACTTTTGCTGGCAATGTGATTTTTTATGATTCAGAATAGCAATAAATCTTTATTTTGTTACACTGATTATGCATTGGTCCACAACTGTGAAAATAGGTAATACTGGCACTGAAAAATGTACAATTAACCAACCATATGATCATATCATCTGTTGATCAGACTGACAAAGTAGCCTATCTGAAACTGTTTGCCAGAAGAGTGTTTTAATTTTCCCATCATGTAATGTTTGCGTATGGGAGTGGAAGAATCGCTTATGCTCGAAGGAGATAATTAAGCTTGGAGATGTGAGGTTAAAAGATCATTTAACAGTAACAGTTTAAAAGGTTTCAATTTATGATATACTATATACTGATGTACGCCAGAGAGATATGTTGTAGGAATATACGAGCAATAAAACCTTTCAAAAGTAAAAGTGATAGTAAGGAGGTTAGCCATATGTTAAGAAATACTCAAGAGGAGAGAGGAGGAAACGCAGCAGCAGAGGATGCGAGAAGAATGGAGTTTGATGCTGGAGCGTCATCATTGCCTAGTGACACTCCTAGCAACAGGAAACATCTGTTTCAGCGTCGACCAATCAGGAGCCGGTGCAGTCTGTTATTGCTCGCTGCACAGAAAGGGGATATTTTAAGAGCCGAGAGTGAGCCGAGTACTACAGGGATTATATCAAAAGCAAGACTTCGACATCTGGGGGCGAAGCGTCAAGCTCAGGCGGGGCTGAAAGCGGCTACATTCGGCACAGTATGAGCTGTTTTGATCCTCTGGTTTGATGAAGAGCGCGCGTGCGGGGACTGTTGATGTGGCTTTAGAAATAAGGTAGGATCATTTACCTCTGTTAATCACATAGCCTAGTTTTTTTTTTCTATGTTAGTGTACTTAAAACATCATCTTATATTTTTACTTCATGCTTTTGTTTCTTTTTCAACAGTTATAGCAAATGCAGTTGTATAATCGTACTACACATAACAGACCCGTTCTCTAGTTTGGAATTTTTGTTTTTAATTTTTTTTTTTGGAAAATGCGCGTTCCGTGTGATTCATTCATTAGCTGCTGCATTATACAACATGCATATTCGGTGTTATTTTCAGTTATTGAAGGTAGGCTACTTATTTGGCACACTAGAAAAATAAAAAAGTTAAATGCTACTGTAAATAACTTTAGTCTACATTTTCATACTGTTAAAAATATTTTAACATTAGGCTATAGGTTCCATTCTTAGTTTTAGTTTAGAATATTTGAAAATGTATTTTCACGGAGAAATTAAAAAATGCACGGGCTTTTCCTGAAACTCATTAGTACTTTTTAGATGTTGAAAGCTTCCAATCAAATGATTCGCTTAAATAAGATTTGTATTTGCATGGAATGGATCACATATCACATGACCAGCTGAATACTTAATCTTGTTTTGTTAACCCTAAATACTGGATGTTGCTCAAAAAATTAAAAAATCATGGCTGAATGCAAAATAGCATTTCTAAAATTACATTCGAAAGCGAAAACTATTGTTTTCAGTGTCAAAAACAACTGCTATTTTGTCCACAGTCCAGCTAGCAACGCAAAACATTGTTAAAAATGTGTTGAAATAAATAATGTGAATTGCTTTAATAAAATAAAATAAAATTCAAATTAAATACAAAACATAATAAGGATAATTCATGATAATTATGAGTAAGCTAACATAAGCATTACAAATAATTTATGCATAATTGGACATTGCCAGAATTTTCTTCATATGAACTTAACGGCATCATGTGGCATTATACCATCTGTGTTATCAGTACAAAAAATAACGATTTTTAGTTTCAACAGGTTGATGGGGCCTGTGTTAATATTGTTTAAAAATGTTTAATATTTAATGACGTTTATGTTTAGAAGTGTATAAAATACAGTCACCAAAATGAATTGTATTTTTACAGAAAGTACAGTGAAGATAAATACCTTTTTGGCTATTTATTCTCTCTCTCTCTCTCGCACAAATTCACACGCAGCCCACACTAATCTCTCCGCCCACGGTGAGTGCGCGCTGCACCGCTGTGTTGACAGCACGCGCCGCGGCACGTTTCGTTGAACCTGATAAATCAAAATGCAGCTCGATCGGGCTCTGAGACTGAGTTACACAGCAGCAAGACACCGTGCAACTACAGCACAGCTGCCTGCTAGTGTCATTACATTTACTGCAACACTTCCTATCCGACTTGTATTCGCTTTTCTGAGACAGAACTACACTCATTTCTGCATGTAAGGAAGATCGGGGCTAGTTGTCACACATTCACGCCAATATAATACTGACCTAAAATCGGATAGAAAATAGAAAGCTCCAGTAAACTATTCTCTGTCTCTTTTCTTCTCTGAGGAACCATTAGGCAATGTGTGTGAGCCAGAGGAAAGAGTCTCAGGTGAATAGAGGATTTGTCAGAGAGGTGTGTGATTGTGTCTGCGTGAAGCAGTTCTCAGGTAATTAATACACATTACACACACAGACCTTGTTACATAACACACTGACAGTAGTCTACCCTAATCCACTTAGCGGCTAGTGTTAGGGACACATTTACACTGATGGAATTGTTTTATGTTGAATCATCTTTCACAGTAAGAGATTGAAAAAAGAGATGTTAGATTTGTAAAAATCTCATTTCCATCCAGTTGCAAAACCATGGTTTTCACAAAATCCCTGTGTGCTTGCCTGCAGGGTCTTTCCTCTAAGAGTGCCCTCAACGGTCAACAACGTCGAAAGTCGCCTACTTTAAGCGAAAATATGCGGAAGAGGAGAATGTTCAGGGAAGCCTACATGGATATTTACAAAAAGTACGTGTCATTTGAATGAGCTTGAATGCAATTCATTGAAGTGAAATTCCCATAAATGTATTTTTGAAGCAAAGTTTATCAACAACCTTGTTTGACAGTTCTGAATTTTTTTTTAAACATTTTTAAAAAGTATACATACATACAGACAGATAAATAGACAGACAGACAGATAGATAGATAGATAGATAGATAGATAGATAGATAGATAGATAGATAGACAAATGATCCAAAGACAGAGATAGATAGACAAACACCATGATTAGAGCTATAGATAGATAGATCGATAGATGATCAATAGACAGACAGACAGATGATAGATAGACAGACAGACAAATGACAGATAGATGATAAAAATACAGATAGATAGATAGACAGACAGACAAATAGACAGACAGACAAATAGAAAGACAGACAGACAGACAAATAGATAGACAGACAGACAGACAAATGATAGACATGATAGACAGACAGATAGATGATCAAAAGCAGCGATAGATAGATTGACAGAACAGCAGACAAATGCTGATAGATAGATATATAGATAGATGATGAAAAAAGCCAGAGATAGATAGACAACAGGACCGACCAATGATGATAGATAATATATAGACCGAACTAAATAGATAGATAGATGATAAAAGACAGAGATTAGCTAGACGACAGACATCAAATGATGATATATAGATATCTATCGCTAGATGATAAAAAGACAGAGATAGATAGATAATAGACAGACCGACAAATGATAGATGATAGATGATAGATAGATAGATAGACAAGACACCAATGATAGATCGTAGAAGATCGATAGATGATAAAAGACATGAAGATAGATAAAATAGACCAGGACAGACAAATGATAGATATACCATACAGACAGACAATGAGCTAATAGATAGAGAATAGATAGATGATAATCCAAGATGATAAAAGACAGAGATGATAGATATATAGTACATACCTCCAAATGATAATAGATAGATAGATGAATAAAAGACAGAGATAGATAGATTATATAGATAGATAGACAAATGATCAAAGACAGAGATAGATAGACAACCAATGATAGCTAGATAATAGATCGTCGTAGATTATAAATAACAGACAGACAGAGGATAGATAACAGACCGACAGACAATGACAGATAGATGATAACACGACAGATAAGATAGATATACAGACCAGACAAATGTAGATAGATAGATAGATAGATGTTAACAAACCGAGAAGATATTAGACATACAGACAGACATGATGATAGATCGATTAGATAGATAGATTATAGATTATCGATAGATGATAAAAGAACAAATAGATAATAAATAACAGACAATAGGATAGATAGATAGATAGATATATGATAAATAGATGATAGATGATAGATGATACCGAGATACAGACAAAGATTAGATTAGATAGTGATATATAGATTAGATAGATAGATAGATAGGATTATAAAAAGACATATATATATATACAGACAGACAGCAATGTGATAGATAGATAGATAGATAGTAGACAGACAGACAGATATGATGATAGATAGATAGATAGATAGACAAAAACACAGACAGATAGATAGATAGATAGACAGACAGACAGACAAATGATGATAGATAGATAGATAGATAGATAGATAGATTAGATAGACAGATAGATAGATAGATAGATAGATCGATAGATAGATCGATAGATAAAAAAAAGACAGAGATAGATGATAAATAGGACAGACAGACAAATTAATAGATAGATAGATATATAGATAGATAGATAGATAGATAGATAGATGATAAAAAGACAGATAGATAGATAGATAGACCGACAGAATATAAAAGATAATAGATAATTAATACAAAGACAGAGATAGATAGATAGACGCTAGATAGATAGTATATCGCTAGATCTATGATGATAAAAAGACAGAGATAGAATAAACAGCAGACAGACAAATATAGATAGATAATCGATGATAAAAGACAGAGATCACAGACAGACAATTTAGATAGATAGTCGATAGACAGATGTCAAAAGACAGAGATAAAGAAGACAGACAGACGAAGACAAAGTTGATAATAGATATATTATAAAAAGACATAGAATAGATGACAGACAGGACAGACAAATGATGATAGATAATAATATACAGACAGACAGACCATATATAGATGATAAGATAGATAGATCGATAGATGATAAAAAGACAGAGATAGATAGATAGATAGACAGACAAACAGAAGATAGATGACAGACAGACAGACAAATGATAGTATAATTAGAGATAGTGATAAAAGAACAGACCGATAGATAGATAGATAGACATATAGATAGATGATAGATATATAGATAGATAGAAATAGTCAGATGATAGATATATTGATAGATAGATAGATAGATGATAAAAAGACAGAGATAGATAGACAGACAGACATAGACAGACAAACAGATAGACAGACAGACAGACAGACAGACAGAGATAGATATAGATAGATATATAGATAGACAGACAGAGATAGATAGACAGACCGACAGACAAATGATAGATAGATAGATATATAGATGATAAAGACAGAGATACACAGACAGACAGACAAATGATAGATAGATATAGATCATAGACAAGATGGATAAGACAGAGTCAAGATAGATATACAGACAGACAGACAAGGGATAGATAGATAGATAGATGCTAAAAGACATAGATAATATACAGACAGACAGCAAATGATATAGATAATAGATAGATAGACAGACGACCGCACGATCGATAGATAGATCGCTAGATAGATAGATCGATAGATGATAAAAAGACAGAGATAGATAGACAGACAGACAGACAAAGATAGATAGATGATAGATAGATTATAGATAGATAGATAGAGAGATAGATCGATAGATAGATAGATCGATAGATAAAAGGAAGGATGGATGGATAGATAACAGACAGACAAATGATCGGATAGATATATAGATTATAACAGACAGAGTAGATAGATAGATAGATAGATAGAATAGATAGATAATGGATGGATGGATGGATAGATAGAAAAACAGAATGATAGATAGAACGATAGACAGAACGATAGATAGATAGACAGACAGACAGAGAGAGAGAGAGAGAGAGATAATAGATAGATAGATAGATAATATATCGATTATAACAAGACCAGAGATAGATAGACAGACAGACAGACAAATGATAGATAGACAGACAGACAGACAGACAGACAGACAGACAGAAAGATAGATAGATAGATAGATAGATAGATAGATAGATGAGAAAAAGACAGATATATAGACAGCAGACAGACAATGAATAGATGATAGACAGACAGACAGACAGACAGACAGATAGATAGATAGATGATAAAATGACAGAGATAGATAGATAGATAGACAGACAGACAAATGATAGACAGACAGACAGACAGATAGATAGATAGATAGATAAGATAGATAGATAGACAGACAGACAGATAGATAGATAGATAGATTTCATGTAAACAATCTGTTCATATCTGTCTCATGTTTTCACACCTGTCATCTTCCAACTGTCTCTCCTCACCTGTCTGTCTCTCCTCAGCACCTGATCCTGCGTGAGGAGCGTAGCTGCATCCTGCGCCTGTCTCTGCAGAAGCTGCGTTTCCTAGACGACCCCGAGGCTTACCTCCACCGCTCTGTGCTCATCAACAACCTGCTACGCAAGATCCACCTGGACGAAGCCCAGAGGGAGAGAGAGAAACAGAGGGATGACAAGGAAGAGGAGGAGGAGACTGAGAGGAGGCGGAAGAGACTGAAGGTGGTGCTCCAGGAGTTTCAGCAGTACAAGCTGCTGCCGTACTCATCCTCCCCAGCCTCGTGCATCTGTGGCCTGGGCAGCTGCCACACCCTGCCTCCTGATCATGGAGCTTCAGTGCTACTCTATCATTTAGATGATAAAGGATGAGATGTCATCGAGCACATGCAGGGGATTTTTCAATCTGTCTATGACTGATTTCCAGGAGCCAAAATTAAGGGAGAAGGGGATTCGGGTTTGTGTGCATTTGTGCTTGTCCTGGTGAGCATGACCTCTGCGGTTAGTGACGTGACAGGTATCTGTCCATATCAGGGTGCATTTTCTAACCGGAAAAAGACATCATCTTGTTATCACTGCCTTGCTCTGTTGATATGAACTTTGACCACAGACATTTTATTTTCATAAATTTGTTTGAGAGAGCTATAATCTTAAGCACTGTTTTCAGGGATAAAAAAGGCAAACGAAAAGCCATGCACCTTGTGGTTGTTATATTATGTTGTAAGAAAAAAGACAAAAATTGTAAGTGTCAAAGTCCTGGCTGCTCCTAAGGATGGAGTGATTTTACTAAAGCTTTGTTGCTGTGATATGGAAATATTTGTGTAAGTGGCTACTAATGTCAAACTAGTAATTTAATTACTTTTTTTTTTCTTTTAAAGAAGTTTCCATAACTTTAACAAAAAAAAAAAAGAAAACATGAAAATGTAGGGGCAAATAAGAAGTGAAAAATGATTTCTTTCAAAGCCTTCTGTTTTTTTTGGTTTAAACAGGGTCTCACTCTCAGCAAAAAAAAGTACAAAACTCACCATATCACGAAGTACCCTTTCTAAATGTATTAATACGCACATTTAAGATACTAATATAATTTAAGATACTAATATAAACCACTTGGGGTAAATAAATGTACAAAGATGTACCTTTTAGCATTTATACCTAATTAAAGTACCACCCCAATGACAGTTTTTGTACTTTTTTTCTGAGAGTGTAGTGACATGCAGCTTTCACAATGTAAAAAAACAAAACAATTTACTGCATTTGCTACCAGAAACTGTTCTGTTAAGGTGACTCTGCCATCTAGTGTTATGGCGATGAATTCTCAGCTACATAGACCACTTTGGTTCATTCATTCAATCAACTGTACTACCTGCCATTTATAATGCTGTTTTACACTCATTTGTACCTTGTAACAAATTTCGGCTGTCTGTCCAGGTTGTCTGGCCAGTATACTGAGTTTCCAATGCCTCCTTTTACACACACACACACACACACACACACACACAGATTTTCTACATTTCTGGCTCTAATCTTTGGATCTGAAAACTCTAGCTATGTGGGTGCACAGAACCACGTTTTATGACTAACAAGGAAAACAAGGTATACATACGCAATGTAGTGTAAAATCTGCCATTCACTCTTACACAGAACCTCAGACGATCCTGTTCTTGTCTCATATCGCTGTGCATGTCCCTCATACGTTGGTTACATAAAGTTTTCTAACAGGCAACGTTGTGCAAAAAATATTTTGGTACGGTTAATAATGACTGGTACTCTTACTATTAATATTTTGTGTGTATGTTTATGCACATTTGTATGTGTATTATAATTATTCAATATCTGAATGTAATGTACTGAAATCTAAATTCAAAGTGCTATCTTTTGGACATTTCAAAGCATAGACATGGATATCAAGTTTATTTTGAAATGGAGCTATTTTTTTGTTTCAAAGAGAACACTATTCCTCAGAGAATTTAGTGCTATTTTGCCAAAAGATTTAAAAGTAGCATACGAGAATTGTCTATTTTCATGGCACTGCAGTCAAATAAAAATATGATATTGAATGTTTCACTAAAACAACTTGTGTAAATAAATATATGCACATAAAAAATGTATCAGTATTGGCCTTTTCCTCCAGTTTATGCCGAGTCTCGAGTGATGGCCTAATCGGTACGTGCATGAAACGTTTCCTTGACAAAGGTAGTCTTACTCCAGGGGGCGCTTTGCGGCACAAGAATCCGAATATTCCATTGAGCTATATTTAAAAATCTCAAAAGGTTTTTACACTAAGGCCGTTTCTCAAACGAAAGGCTGCATGCTCCGGAGGTCGCGTTTACAGGCTGCATAAGTCATCAAGCCTGGTTTATTTCAGTTAACCGAGCGCTACATTCGCGAGTCATAAGCATATTACAACAATTACGCTTAACTAAGAATAATGGTCAAATGTATAACTGTTAGTATTCTAAAATAAGATCTTCTTTATGAAGTATCAGCCTACAAATGCGACCTCCGGACTCTGGACTCTGGAGGATGCAGCCTTCCGTTTGAGAAACGGCCTAAAAGCGTTCTCGTGAACCTGAAGGATTAATACTTGACGTACGGATATAAATCAGCTTTATAAATCTCTCTTAATCACAAACTTCTCGGGTTGGCCAATCAATCCACAGCGCTGTGAAAAGTAACAGCTACCACGTGAATGCTGGCTCTATGATGTTTCAGGGGCGGGTTGGGTAATATTTTATATGTAAATAAAGTCAATCATTATATTTTATAGCAGTTGGATTAATATCCAACAGCGAAGAGTTAAAATATTATAATTTTTATTTCGACCCATGGTAACTGACCAATCATAGACAATGTCCGGGCTGCTAAGTCCCGCCTATTTTGAATACACGGCTCTTGCTTAATGTCACTCTACCCACTCGTGGTCGCGCGGATCTGTCTGTAACAGGCCTGGGCTGCGTTCAGCTTCAGCCCTGACAAAAACGGTGCAAAACGTTTTTTAAACGGAAACGGTGGTGCGTTGAACACCCTGTTCTGATGGCGCAAGAGTTGCAACTATGGCAGCTGAGAAGGCCATTATTTGTGTTCTTTTTGAAGAATTTTCGGAGCCTGATGAAATCGGTATAAATACGTGTTTAATACTGCAAAATACGCTCGATGTTACAGTCACTGCCCTTGCCTTCCAGAATAAAAGAGAACATCCCAATCAAGTGAAGGGATTTGTGGAAACTGTGGTTCCTAATTATTGTGATCCAACATTTGCCTCGCATTTCAGGATGAAAAGACAAACATTTCAGGTGAAGGACAATCCACTTCTTACTTCCAAGACTGTGTTATGATCTATATGACCTTATTATTTTTATTGTGAGTATTCGGCTTATCATTACTGATGATCATTGTTGTTGTGCTATGATATTGTAATATTTGCCATTATATAATCAGAGGAGTATAGACATTTTTTTGAAAGTGTCACTTCACAATGCAATAGCAAAATATATAAATATGTATAGTATTTTTATGTTACATTATTAATCAGTGTCTAGCACACCTTCCTAAGGAAAGGATATGGACCAGAAGACATTGCAATTACTAAATGATATTTAGACAGACTTAAAGAAGTTCCAGATCTATACTTGTGCTCTTATTATTTTAGTTATTTTGTCTTTAATGTAAATAAATATGTGCAAACAATATTCTTGCTCTTGGATTTATTTGGATGTTAATTACATTGTTCGAGCTGCATCTTTAATACCGCATGGTTTATATACATGCTGCTGCTGAGTGGGCTGACATTAAATATGGACACCACACCCCGCAACAAGAGGTTCTCAAACTCGTTGCACACCGTTCCAGAACCATGTCGTTCAACCCGGAAACCATAGCAAAACGGTGCACACGGGGTTGAACTTGACTTCCCCCCTGGATTGTTAAATATTCCGTTCCGAAAAACTGTTCCACGTGTGGTGGGTTACAAATGAATCTTCATTAGTTCCTCCTCATATTGTGGGCGGGTCCTTAAGACCACTCACAACGAATGGGCACCGAAATATGACTCCATTAAAGCGTTGAAAAGGTGCATTTCTAGACGTACAAGTTTTCAATGTTAATTAATTAATGCACAGTGTCAAAACAATGCATAGTTTGTGTTATATGCAGTGGCGGCTCGTAGGGGGAGGCGCAGCTTCCCCATAATTTTGAAGTCAAAATGGGAGGAGGACGATTTAATATTAATAAAATTCACAATTCATTTCAGTTCATTGTTCAGAATGTGTATTTTTTGTTTGTAATTTCACAGTTGTAATACCATAACGTGAAAGCGCCGCTTTCTATCGCGAATGTGCCGAATCTGCTGATGTAATTACAAGGGTAGGGGGAGGCCGGGGGAGAGGTGAGCTCTCGTGCCTCCGTTGGTAAAAACAAATTAGCCAATCACCATCGAGTGCTCACTTTCAGCGCTGAGGAGTATTGAAAAGAACCCTTGCAAGGGAGGCTAGCCCTTCTGTTATCAACCAATCATCAAAGACACGTAAATTACGTGATATTAGTTTGAACGTCTCCTGCTGCGCTGATAATGTACCAAGTACTTATGATGAGTAGCGATATTGAATATTTGATTGCCAACAGATTTACCAAGCTGTCATTCAAACAGTATATATGCAAATTTAAAAAAGGGAAAACAGCCTAAGCTGGATATAGGCTACAGCAGTCTGCTTAATTAAATGGCGCAACAGGCAGCTCTCTTTTAACACAGACTTTTAAGAAGGAATGGATGTTTTCTTCAAGTGACAGGCCAGGTAAGTAAAGTTATATTATCTTGCTGTATGTCGTTTTCTTTACATTTTCTTACTAAAAGCAACCAAAAAGCCATTTTAAAATGGTTAAGCAAATAATAATAATAATAATCCCTGGCATGGATCCCTGACCAATACAATTAGTGTGCCTCCTCTATTTTAAAACCCAGGAGCCACCACTGGTTATATGATAAATCGTCTGAGCTGTTTTTCCTGAATGATTACAGGCACACAGCAGAGCAAACAAGCGAATAACCTGTGCTAAACCAGGCTAATATAGTTTTTACTCTTTGATGTGTTAAGCTTTTTATTTCATTTGTGAGACCAATTTTGATTGAATAGTTTGATTAGTAGCCTACCTAGTTGTCATAGGTGACTAGTACGGCAGTGTGCTTACATCAGTGCTTGAAATAAACCTCTACAAATGTATCTGTGGCCTAATAAAATGTATATAAGCAAAACTGGTGTGAGTATCAGGTTCTTTTTTTCTTCATATTATATGGATATCATGTGGAATTATTAATGTCTTACAAGTAAATGTGCATTTAATGTGCAAATGTCACATATTTCTTTTTTATTATTAATATTTGTTTTTTTATTTATTAAAAAAAACATCAAAATCTTTCCACATTCACCTATTTGGGACTCACCATTCTCCAAGTACTAATAGACTATAATAGATTAAAGGTATAAGTACACCCAAAAATGACAACTCTGTCATTATTTCTCAAACTGTCTTCTACAGAAGAATGAGTCATACAACCTTGAAACAACATGAGAGAGTGAATTTTTATTTTTGAACGAACTGTCCCTTTAAAACGTGTCTGTTCTTTGACCATATGTTGCACTGAAAAACAACCTACTTTCATGTCATGTTTAAGAATGGTGTGTGAAAGCAACCGAAATGTCATGATCCACAGTGTTGTGTTAATCATGCTTAACATCTTAAAATCTTATCAAAAGTGTTTTTCCCCCTCATTTTTGCAAGTAATACATACTTTGAAAAATCTTTTCAAGTATACACAGGCCCAACATTTGAAGTGGATCAAAACCTGTCATCAAAGTTGTCCAAACTTAAAACCCAATATGTTCTTGTCTTAGGACACTTTGATTAACGGTCATATATGCTGCTAACAAGAACATTAGTCTGTTGTAATGAAATGTTTAAAAAATTGCAAAAAAGGTGTTACAGTAAAAAAAAAAACATTATTTCCACATACTGTACATTCTTGTTTTTCCTCTATGCCCTGCCTTTCTGAAACGCATCGATTTTGACAAAGCTCATCGGTCTGAAAAGGTGAGGTGTGTTGTGATTGGCCAGCTATGCAGTGCGTTGTGATTGGCCGAATACCTCAAGCGTGAGACTGAAATGTTACGCCCTTACCATATTGTGATGCCGTGTCCCAGCCGGAGCGACAAGACAAAAACATTAAAAAACCCATTACAAACGAGGCATTCGTTACATCCAGTGTGGACATAATTACTGATTATAATTACTTATACGTCTTTTTACGCGTTGCGTTGCGTTGCATCGCGCCTTGTAAACATAAAACCATGTTTGTATTTGTGATCGGAGAAATGACAACAACAAGTGCTACTCTACACTGCCAAAACTCGCATTTGAATTGTCAGTGGCAAATCCTTTAAATATAAACGTACTTATGGAGTCAGAAACTGACGGCATTGTGTCTAACGTCCGGGATCAGTAAACAGTCCTCCATAAAATGTGCCGGCGAGCCACAGCGCGAAGTTGATGTATTCCCTCAGCTACCAGCAAGGATCAGCTCTAGGCATGTCGAAGCAGATATTGTCCTCTTTTGGATGACCAAACAAAGTAGTTTCACTTTCACAACGAAACACACAGCGTCTTCAGGATATGGCGGCAGCGGCAACAATACTACAGCGAGAATAAAAGTTACGTCTTCTTTCTTTGCGTGAACATTTGGGCGGTATTATGCAAATCTTCCCACATAGTGATGTAGACATGTGGGGGCGTGTTAGAACGAGCCGTTTTAGGTAGGCGTGGCTGACTCTAAACTTTTATAAAGAATATCTCTTTGGATTTGAGACTTTAGTCTTTGCGAATTTACAGATCTTCTTTATGCACCAAGAGCTTGTAACACTCCAAAGAGAAAGGAAAAATTGAAATCGCATCATATGACCCCTTTAACTTTTTTGATCCACTTCAAATGTTGACTATTGTATACATATATACATACACACAATGAAACCATTTCTGCTCTTCAACACTGTTGGACAGGGATTCCCAAACATTTTAGCCAAACTCTGTTCTCCTAACTCCTCCTGAGATGAATATCTTCTGAGAATAATTAAAGTTAGTATATATTTCAGTACTTTGAGAACACCCTTTCATGTTCACAGTTCTCTGATGTCAGTTAATAGAAACATGACATGCAGGTTAACAAATAAAATGTTATCTGTTTTAGTAAGTCTTTTATTTTGACTCTTTATAGCAAATTAAAAACATAAAAATGATATTGTAGTAGCTTATATAAATATTAGTTACATTCATTAAATGTTACTAAAAGTACTGGAAGTAATTGCTTTGTGAATATAACTCAAATTGAAAAGACGAGGAAACTTTCAAAACAATAGGTGTATATGGAATAAAGCAATGCAAAATTAAGTGAGTGTCTGGAGTCTGAGATAATTATTAATGTATGTCCAGTTCAAACAGAGATCGGCTACCAGTGACTCTCACATCTGAACCAGTGACTTTACACGAAGATCAATATATATGGAAACATCACAAAAGCAAAACAAAGCCATATTATGACATTGGTGATGATGACATAGGCCTATGTATGATTTCTTAAAATAAAAATAAAATAATATTCTTGGAGTAGCTGCTGACCTATGTCCAAGAAGACATCATAACAGTGCTTTAAAGGTTTATGCACTGTATTATTTAATCAATTACAAACTGCAATGTTTGTTATAATGACTAGCATTTTAACTACAAAAAAAGCTAGGTATGTAGCTTATATAGGTAACAGAAATACTGGCTATATACAAAATAAACAAGAAATTAAGAATGACACTGGATACTCCAACAGACTAACTTACATACATTTCATTAGGCCACAGATACATTTGTAGAGGTTTATTTCAAGCACTGCTGTAAGCAGAGGCGGACAAAGTACTCAACTCCATTACTTGAGTGAAAGTACAGATACTGCTGGTCAAATATTACTCCATTACAAGTAAAAGTTGTAAAGACAGATTTTTACTTAAGTAAAAGTACAGAAGTACTTGCTTTTAAAAGTACTTAAGTACCAAAAGTAAATTTCCTTTTTTATGTCAATGCACATATTTTTTATTTTTGTACGTAATACTTGCAATACTTCTGATGCAACTTACAATACATTACACCTACTGAATACACTGACTAGCTTGTAGTATCTTTGGAATAAAGAGCTTTTAGAATGTTAAAAACCTATGGGGGAAAAAAATTAACACCCTCTACCCACCCCCACAAAAGCAGGATGGTAGTGATCTCACACAGTTCTGACAGTGTGTGCACACATCTATGTGTAGCCATTCATCCACATTTGAACAGAGTGGACAGTGAAATCCTGTAAATACAGAATGATAAGAAAGAAAGAAAAAATCAAACCTGCTTTAAATCCCAGCAACACAACTGTAGCTGTACAACTTTACAACAGCAACACTGCTTTAACAAAAGAGCAGAACAGCAAGGCTTATTTGACATCAAAACAAAAATTAAAAAATGCTGTCTAATCGCTCTCTCGCGGTACTTTGATGTCATACACAGAACAGTCTGTGCAGTGCTGCTTCAAGTCAAACACCTTTTGTGTTTTATTAGGAGACACACAACAGTTCTTCTGTGGCTTTATAGGTAATATTTTCACTTACACAATTTAGCAAAGTCAGACAATATTGTTTCTAATATATACCACAATATTAATTTCTTATTATTGAATTGTTGTAAATAAATATCACATTTGGAACTAGTCTGTGTTCAAAATGTGCTGTGAAATCTCTTCATGTAGCCCTACAAGAGTGTTTACTGATAAACTGTCTGAAAAAATGACAGTTTTTAGAGAAGAAAGAAAATCACCCACTGACTTTCAAAGCTGCTTACGACTTTCTACTTCGAGGACCTTCATAGAAATGTAGTGGAGTGAAAAGTATAATATTTGTTTTTCAAAAGTAGTGAAGTTAAAGTCATAAGTTCCCAGAAAAAATAATACTCAAGTAAAGTACAGATACTCAAAAAAGTGTACTTAAGTACAATACTCAAGTAAATGTACTTAGTTACTGTCCGCCTCTGGCTGTAAGCACACTGCAGTACTAGTCACCAATGACAACTAGGTAGGCTACTAATCAAATTAGTCTCACAAATGAAATAAAAAGCTTAGCACAGCAAAGAGTAAACTATATTAGCCTGGTTAAGCACAGGTTATTCGCTTGCTTGCTCTGCTGTGAGCCTGTAATCATTCAGGAAAAACAGCTCAGACGATTTATCATATAACACAAACTTATGCATTGTTTTGAAACTGTTGCAGTTAATTCTTCACATGGAAACTTCGTTACCTTTTCGCAATAATCCAATAAACAAATTGCGATTTGAAGAGCGTGCACTAAAATTTTCAGTTCCATTCGTTTGCGCGTTGTCTCAAGGACACGCCCACAATATGAGAACTAATGAATATTCATGTTTACTCCACCCACTGGAACAGTTTTTTTACAGGAACTGAATATTACACAACACCGGATACGGCGTGGGGGGAGGTTTGTAAATCGTTGCAAGTAGTTTTTTTGGGTTCAGTTTCTCTTCATAAGTCCAGCAATAACATTAACAGCTGTTATAAGTCTATTTGTCTTGGTTAGAATGGGTGTTTTGTTATTATAAGCACAGCAATGGAGGAAGTGGTTTAATAACCCACAGCACGGTTCATTCTCAGTCAGTAGCTCAAGCTTCTCCTGGTCTTACCGGGCGGATTCAACTTGCGCAGTTTGTCGCTGGACATGGCAGGCGGGTTGAAAGCGGGATTCGTTCGTCTCATGCAATATTTGCAGGACCCTCAGCACGTCGCGCGCTTCCAACGGTTGTGCGGGGTGTGCGGGACCGAACCGCGTGACAGACTCTGTAACGGGGTGCCAAGCACTCGCCATGGGGATGTTCAGAACGGAGGAGTGGATGCCACCCGCCGTAGAACAGCGGGAGTAGAGAGCGACAGGGAGAAACGCAATAACGGCGTGGCGAACGGGGCTGCGGGAGAAAACGTCAACAGGCAGGCGCGGGATAAAGACGGGGTCGAGGCTCAAGAATCCGCGGTAAAGCCGTTGCGCAGAAACTCTCTCACCGGAGACGTCGGGCAGGAGTTCAAAATCGACAATACGTTTCTTTACTACCTGTTCACGCTTGGTACCGAGCTTGGGAACGAGCTGTTCTACATTTCATTCTTCCCGTTCTTCATGTGGAACGTGGACGCGTATGTGAGCCGCCGGTTAGTCGTCGTCTGGGTGTGGGTCATGTATCTCGGCCAGTGCACGAAAGATGTGATCCGCTGGCCGAGACCTGCCTCGCCCCCGGTGGTCAAGGTGGAGATGTTCTACAACTCTGAGTACAGCATGCCCTCCACGCATGCCATGTCCGGTACCGCCATACCCTTGAGCCTGTTCCTGCTGACCTATAGTCGATGGGAGGTAAGAACATCACACCATTCAATGCATGCATGACATTTAGTACATAGTGATGAGTGACTTTCTACACAGCAAACTTATACAGTGTCCCCAGAAATATTTTGACACTTAATGTACGAGTTTCATTACATTAGGGAAAAAAGTTTTTTTTTAAATGGCCATTTATTTTTGAAGACAGCACAAGCACAGTTTTCAAGCAAAACATACTCTAAAAGTCACTTTGATTGTTTGATTAGAGTAATGCAAAACTGTTTATAAAAGTGAAGTCAGTTCTGATGGAAAAACTCTTCATTATTGAACAAAATATCTAAACAAGTGGAATATCTAATACTACGACTGAAGTGAAACCCCCATCTGCTCCCCAGGCACCGCAGCACTGCTCCAGGTGTGTGTTCACGATGTGTGTGTGTGTGTGTGTGTGTGTTTGTTCACTACTCACTGCTGTGTGTGTGCAGATGGATGGGTTAAATTCAGAGCACAAATTCCAAGTATGGGACACCATACTTGGCCACACCTCAAATCCTTTCCTTTTCCTTTACTTATTTCTTTAGGGTATATTTCAGTATTTATCATATCATTATTATTTTATTCACTTGCACTCACAATTTTTAATAAAAATATTAAAGTCCCCTCCCTCTCATAATGACATCTCATCCTTGATGAGATGTGGCTGGGCAGTAAGGTTGTCCAATTTAAATTTTTTTAATAGTTTTAATATATTTAATTTAGTTTTAATTACATTCTTCCTTATGTGTCCTTATTCACATTTACAAAGTTTGTTAAATATATATTGAGAACCTACTGAATTTTTTGTATTCTTGGAATTCAATAATAAAAATAAAAAAAAGTGTAAATATATATCAATAATGTAACCGTTACTTTATTTTTTATTCTGAAGCAGAAACATGCTTTCATATCATGCAGACACCTTCAGGCATTTTTCCATTTTAATTAAGGCATTTTTAGGTCTACTTATTGCTCTTTTTGTTTGTAAGCACAGCACCATCCTCACCAGTTGAAGAGGTTTTCGTTATTTTTAGGGCATTTTCAGATGAATAGGTTAACTGGTATGCACAGACGCCTATTTAAGTGGATTTTCAAGATCTGGCTCTGTAATCTTTTCATCTGTTTAAATCCTTTCCTGTGTGGGTGTTAAAATACCTCGAAACAATGGCCTATATTCTGTGCACTTTCTGAGTTCATGAATTAAATTCAGAGATTTTCATCCTGAGTTTAATCCTGCATAATCTTCTTTATCCCCATTTAAAGGCCACTTTTAACCCTGTGCTAAGCTGTGTATTCACATTTGTACATCAGTCAGCATAACCAGCCTTAGGTTATAAGCTAACCCTAAATTGGAGGCTGCAAAGGCATACCATGTAAATTCCCATCCCAGGGAATTGAATGAACAATGTGAAACTTGTAGAACAAGAAAATCCTGGGTGTTCAAATAGGTGTTACAAACCTATCATTCTCTGTTATGTCTTACTGCATCAAAGGTAAGAGGATTTATTGCCACTGGTAAGTTCAGTAAGTATTAAAGAGTAGTACGACTTCATATGCAGCTTATCACGACCTGATAACACCTAGATTACAAAGTAATATAATATGTGCCATTTGTTCCTCGTTGGCATTTACTTTGGAGTTAGAAATGTTTACTTTCACCCTCTCTTGATTTACAATGTCAAATCAGGAGGTTAGTGTCATTTAGGTCATATTGTGATATAACAGTGCATCGGCCCTTTAATGAGACGGTTCTTGAGAAATGTGGCGAACCAGTACAAAATGACCTTTAGAATACACGCATAACATTGACTGGTTTGACCCTTGAAAATGCTCACACGTATGTAACCTTTACACTTTGATTATGTAACTCACTGCAGATAGAACACGGCTACATTCTCATATGTGACTCTGGACCACAAAACCAGTCATAAGGGTCAATTTTTGAAATTGGGATTTATACAGCGTCTCAAAGCTGAATAAATAAGCTTTTCATTGATGTATGGTTTGTTATGATAGGACAATATTTGGCCGAGATACAACTATTTAAAAACTGGAATCTGAGGGTGCAAAAAAATCTAAATATTGAGAAAATCGCCTTTAAAGTTGTCCAAATGAAGTTCTTAGCAATGCATATTACTAATCAACAATTAAGTTTTGATATATTTACAGTTGGAAATTTCCAAAATATCTTTATGGAACATGATCTTTACTTAATGTCCTAATGATTTTTGGCATAAAAGAAAAATCAATAATTTTGACCCATGCAATGTATTTTTGGCTATTGCTACATATATACCCCAGCGACTTAAGACTGGTTTTGTGGTCCAGGGTCACATATAATAATCTCCAACTGTATTTGGGAAGATTGAATTAGACCGCTAACAGGAACATGATTTGCGAATGTTTGGGAGTTTTGTATCTCTGCTGAGTGAGAGTTATGATAAAATAAACTGATGCCTCATGGTGTTTATACAGTACAGATTCAGAATGTGTCCTAATCATTTTATGAGCCGTTTATTTTCCTATAAATAAAAGATTTTTGTCATGACGTCTACTCATGTCATGCCAAGCCTATATGATGTTCTTTCTTGGAACACTTGAAGAGAAATTTAGCATATTTAGCAATGTTTATGCTGCTCTTTTCCATACAATTAAAGCAGACGAACACTAGCTGTCAAGCTCCAAAATTGACCAAAAAAGCATCAATACTCTGCTATATATTCCAACACATTCAATAGCTTTGTATAAGGAAAAGACTGAAATAAAGCCTTTAACATCTTTAAGTCGCCATTCACTTTTATTGCATTGAAAGGAGCAGCTGCTTGGACATACTGCTATCAATTACTTGAGCAAATCATGAATTTTCATTTTTGGGTAGCTCTATTCTCTGGTTATGCTGAGAGGCTTTGAGGGGACTCCAGTCTTTGCTGTGGGTTTTAGAGACTAGTGGCTTTAAGCATTCAAGGGAGCGTTGTTTAGTTTAGTCTTATCTGAGAGTACTGAGATTGATTTTGGCTCACTCAGTCGTGTCATTGCTGTCAGTCATCAGCAGACCTTCTGCTGGTTAACTGATAAGCACGCTTTCTCGCACCCTCTTCTTATCTCTTTCCACTATGCTTTATGTTTGTTGTCTGTCTCATCTTTCACTCTGCTTTTTCTTATTCTCCTCTACTTTCATTTTCTTTTTGACTTTTCCTTTTCTTTTCAGGTGTCATTTTATAAGATGCACATGGTAGACATATCCAATCCATTATATCATTATTATAATTTTTATCACGGATGATATTGGGAATACATTGGGACCAGTGGCCGATGTTGGAAATTTATTTCAGGGTGCATGTTTCTTAATTTGTATGTAATGATGTGGTGCTAAGTCCCACCATTATAATAAGGATGTTTTTTAGAAGATCTCAAATTTCTTTGTTACACATAGTTCGTACAGTACGTTAAAGGGATAAACTAAAAATGGAAATTCTATCATTCTATCTGTCAATGAAAATTGACATGCTACTCCCATCACCCTTATGCTATTCCAATCCTGTATACATTTCTACTCCTGAGCACAAAAGAAGATATTTTGAAGAATAACCAAACCGTTTTGGTTCCCATTGACCTATCCCTTTAATGTTGCATGTGTTGCCTAAATTTAATTTTAATTATTTAATTTTCAGTGTCTTTTGTACTTTTGAAATTATGATTGGTCTTTGGTATCAGCCAAAATTTTAACGTGATTTATTACTGAACACACACACACACACACACACACACACACACGACACATACATATCTATAATATATATATATATATATACTACTGGTCAATATTTTGGATCAGAATGAGTTTTATGTTATTTTTTCAAAGAAGTCTCTTTTGCTCATCAAGTCTGCATTTATTTGATCAAAATACAGGAAAATTTAATATTGTGAAATATTATTACAAATAACTGTTTTGTATTCCAACATATATTAAAATGTAATTTATTCCTGTGATCAAAGCTTAATTTTCAGCATCATTACTCGTCTTCAGTGTCACATGATCCTCCGAAATCATTCAATATCTGATTGCTAATCATCAGTGCCTGGAAACTGTTACAACTGTTACCAAGCTCAATCGTCTGAAAATGAGTGGTATGCGATTGGGCCAGCTATCCATTTGCAACCGTGATGGCCGAATACCTCAAGATGTGACGTGGGAGCTGATTGCAGGGGGCGGTGGATATTTGTGGCGTCAATGTGGATATTGTGGATTAGTTCTTCTGTGTCATCACGTTCTATAAGTTCTACAGCTTCAGTTTTGGAACTTACACGCTTAGTAACACATACAGCTGTTCCCCTCAACACAGTGCAACAGTGAAAAGGACCCCTTTCAAACAGTGTCGCGTTCCGAACGTTTGTTGTTAAGCGACGACACCGGTATGCGGTATTTTAAAATTCAACCCCCCCCCCCCCCCCCCCAATCCTACAAAAATACACCACCTTATTCTATATGAACCGTATACCTCCCAGCACTACTCTGGTCCTTCTGACTCACAGACTGTAATTAAGTTTTTTATATTTAAAGGATTTGCCACTGATGATTCAAACACGAGTTTTGAGCAGTGTAGAGTAGGCATTTGTTATTTGTACTTCTCCCATCACAAATGCAGACAGGTTTATTCTACGCTGCGGTCGAGTAAAAACACAGTATAAGTCATTATAATCAGTAATTATGTCCCCACTGGATGCAACAAATGCCTTGTTTATAATGGGTTTTATTGGTTTTGTCTCGCCGTGCCGGGAGACGGCGTCACAGTATGGTAGGGGCGTAACATTTCCGTCACACTCTTGAGGTATTCGGCCAATCACAGTGCACTGGATAGCTGGCCAATCAGCATACACCTCGCTTTTCAGACCGATGAGCTTTGTAAAAATCGACGTGTTTCAGAAAGGCGGGGCATAGAGGAGAAACAATAATGTACATTATGTGGAAAATAATGTGTTTTTTGAACCTTAAACCGCATAAACCATTGCATTACACCAAATACACAACATAATGTTTTTTAGCAACGTCATATGACCCCTTTAAATAAGAGCTTCTGCCAAATGTAAATGAGAGTCAAAAAAACTGTTCAGTCAAGTTTGTGATATCTGTGAGTATTTCAAGAATATTTTAACCATGGGCCCTTCAGTATGTTTCAGTCAGTTTCTTGGGTAAGTGTGTGTGTTATTTGAATTTGTGTGAAGACGCTTCAGCAGGATAAGCAACATACAAACCACTCATGCACATAAAAATAAACTTTCTCACTCTCTTACTGGCTGACACTCCCTCATACTGTTGTCATGGAGATTAAAGGCACATTATTAATGCAATATACTTTTACACATACAATCTTAGCCATCAAAGCTCTAGCCTTCTCTCTCACACACACCAGCATACACAGCTGCAGAGAGCTCTCACACACACACATAGTCTATAATCAGAGGCAGATGTTTAGCATATGAGGTTAGCGAAGGCTCAGATGAAAGGGAGAGAAAGATCTCTGAGTTGGTTCAGCTTGTGGTCCTGCATCTGTGTCATGTGGTTTCAGGGCATGAGGTGCGGTCTGGAAAACCAGCATGGTCTAACTCTCTATGTTTGAATCCTTGGTTTTTTTAATGGTTGTGTTTCTGATGTTCATCTGAATCACTTGACACAGTTACACTGTATGACCCCATAGTGGTGTGTGCTACAGCAGGTGCATTTGTTCTGTTGTCAGAGACAATCTAGTCAGACATATGGCTTCTCCTCCATGGTTTTATAGTTAATTCGGGTTACTAAAGTTTGAAATGTAAATTCAACATTGAGATCTGATCTTATCTTCTATTTATCGTGTCCTCTGATCTTTTGCTAAATTGCATTGCAGTAGGCAGAAGCCATGTTATGTGTTGATCCCAACACAGTGGCATTAGCTCAACCAATGCCATGAGTTTGAGGCAGAACTTTCTGTTTGCCGACCAATAATAGTCATTGTTTTTGCTATTCCATTTGGTGATGGTAGTGGCACCGAATTTACATAATTCACATTTAAGTGATCAAAACTCTCTCCGGAGTCTTGTAAAACTGTGTAACCAAGCTCCTGCCAAAGTAGAGATTTCCACATAACAGACACATTTAAAGGGGTCATATGATGCTTTTTTTAAAGATCATTATTTTGTGCATTTGGTGTAACAGAATATGTTGACATGCTTTAATGTTCAAAAAACACATTATTTTTAAAATACCGTACATTATTGTAGGTCCTCTATGCACCGCCTCTCTCAAACGCTTCGTTTTTTTTACAAAGTCCCTCCTTCCGACAAGCACAGTCTGCTCTGGTTGTCCAGCTGACCCAGTGCATTGTGAACACCGCAAGCACTCGTCGGAAATCTAATGCCCCTTACCATAATCGCAGCTTCAGCTTTCAAAATAAATGTAAAGACAGTATATAATGTCATTAGTTTTGCCATCAGTTCAAGCCCGAAAGGGGAACAGAGTCACGTGACAGACACAGTGATGATGCATTACACAAGCCACGGTTAAGACAGCTGACTCCACTGTGATGTGACCCTGTCTCTCTATCTCTCTCTCTCTCTCACACACTCACACACTCCCTCTCTCACTCTCTCACTCACTCACTCACTCACTCACACACACACACACACGATGCGCAAACCTCAGCATTTGAGCAGTCAATAGCAAATACTTGAACTAAAACAAAACAGTAGCTGATTCAGAAGCACCAGATTGTCTTTGCAAAGTCAGAATTACCTCCTCTCCTGGGTTCACGAACGGTCGTCCATAAAATGCATTGCGGTTCTGTTGTAAGTAATCTTAAAGATTCAGAAATGCATCTACTTCGGAAGACCAAATAAAGTGCTGTTGATTTCGCCTAGAAAAAACACGGCGTCCCCTTGCTGGTGCTCAACACTAACTGCGGTTGCTGAAACCACGCCTTCTTTCTTTGTGTTTTTTTTGGGCGGCATTACACAAATATTTCCACATAGTGACGTAGACATGTGTGGGCGTGTTAGAACGAGCCGTTTTAGGGGGGCGTGGCAGAGTTTTAACTTTGATAAAGAATATCTTTTTTTTTGAGACTTTAGTCTTTGCAACTTTTTTACAGATCTTCTTTATGCACCAAGAGAGCTTGTAACACTCCAAAGAGAAAGGAAAACTTGAAATCGCATCATATGACCCCTTTAACTGTTTGTGTTACTTCTCCTTTTCCCTTTCATTCAGGGGATGTATTTTGCAAGGCAAAGCAGAAGTTAGAGGTTAAATGTTTTGAAAAAGATTTCTTCCCAGTTTCACGGGATCAGCACGGAGGGAAATGTCCTTTTCCCTTTTATTATACAGCACTGAATGGAAATCCCTGAGTTAAAGCAGCATATTATTTGCTGTGTCATTTTCCTGGCAGCTGGTGTTTCACTGTAAATCCACTGCTGTACATGTTTAAACATGGACGTGAGTGCATATAAATCTCTGATGGAGTGTTTAAACTCTGCAGTAATCTGTTTGAGAAGGATGTGGGCCGCCAAAGACACAGACAGGCGGCTTAATCCGAATGAACGATGACTAGGAATGTGTTGCTTTTTAACATTCATGCAAGTTTTAGCAATTTGATACAAATTAATGTTTTTAAATAACCTGAGAACACATGTACAGGTCAAACTCAAACCTTGCATACTGCATGCATAAACTTGCATACTTGCCCTCCCATTTGTATTAATAATTTTATCTACCAATGATGTATTCAATTAAAAGATATTTATGTTACAAAAGATCTCCATTTCAAATAAATGCTGTTCATTTGAACTTTCTATTTAAAATGTATCATGAAGTTGTTTTGTGACAAAACATTTTTTTTTTTCAAAATTGTAAAATTGACTGTAAAAATTGGACAATATTTAGGACTATTAAGGACTATTTAGTACTACAAAGTTTTTTTTTTCATTCTAAACATCCTGCTATAAATAATTATGAAATGTAACTTATATCTGATGAAATACAAAGAGTGTTTATGATTAAATGTTATGTTTGTTAACCAGCATAGTTTGTGGCAGCTCTTTTTAAAGTTTCCTTCTGGCTTTGGGTCTCTCTTTTCATCTGCCTGACCATCTTTTGCTTTGTGGGACAGTAATTGTATTGAAGTGGTTGTTTTATGGTGTGCTGAGGGTTTGACTTCAGTGTTTGTTGGTTGAAAGGCCGTTGTACCACAGGAGGGGTCCATCTGTGGACAAATGCATTATGCAAATGGTAATTATGAGAATGGTATCGCTCATAGATACTACCATGGACACTTGAGACATATGGACACACCCAGAACAGATACCCTTCAGCTTCATGAAACAGGTTAGCATTAGCTGTGGTGTCACTGTGACACTGGGCTCACAGCCAAACATGAGGACACTGGGTGTGTGTGTGTGTGTGTGTGTGTGTGTGTGTGTGTGTGTGTGTGTGTGTCTGCACACGTCTGCATGTGTGCTTACTTGTTTTTTAGAACACCATCTGTGTGTAAGCTGTTATATTGTGTTACGGAGTTCTTTCTACACATCTGGTCTACTCTATAGTACTACAACTCATGGAAATGACAGAGAGTGAGACAGATAATGTATCCTCTGGCTCCTTATGAGAGATGACAGTGTATGTTTTCTCACACAGGCTGTTCCTCCTCTGCCATCTGTTGTAGTCGTGTGTGTGTGTGTGTGTGTGCGCAAAAAGTTAAAGCAAAGCAGTCCTATATAATCCTTTGCTGGTAATTCATGTACATTGATGGACTAGCTTGTTCAAGCAGTTTTAAAATTCACTTTAAGTTACGACTGTGCAATTTGTGTTGTTGATAAAATGTGAATAATTTTAACCATTGAATTCATTCTACACATAAATCAGAAAGCACTATTATAAAAGCACACAGGCAATCAATGGTTAACATTTATGCCACGACTGATGAGTTTCATTGTGAAATTTTACAGAAGTTGTCTATCTCATCACCTGAAGCATATTCTAATCTGTGTGTGTGTTTTCACAGTATCCTCTGGTGCTGGGTCTCTCTCTAGCCATCAGCTGGTGTGTCCTGGTTTGTTTGAGCCGCATATACATGGGCATGCACTCCATACTGGTAAGACTAATTAAAACAACTGAAACATAAAACTTAATATTTTTATTTATTAATAGACGATGGAAGGATGTCATTTTTAGAGATACAAGATAAGTTTGAACTATATCAATATTAAACAATGCACACTGTTACATTTAAAGGGGTGGTTGATTATGATTTCACTTTTTTTTACTTTAGTTAGTCTGTAATGTTGCTGTTTGAGCATAAACAACATCTGCAAAGTTACAACACAAGTTCAATGTAAAATTAGAGATTTTCTTTTAAAGAAATCACTGTTTAAGGACTACAAAAAAGGCTGGTAGGGACTACAGCATGCCTCTTCCTGGGTTTGTGGCCAGCTTACCAATCTGAACCCGATTGTGTATTTCTATGGGAAGGGCTTCATAGACCCAGGAACTCATCAGACCGTTTTGACGAGAACGGAATCAGCAGTGTAGAATAAAGGTAAAACATGTGAAAATAATGCAGGTTTTTTTAATGAAGCATGAACGCATAGCATGGTACACTGCTCCGCATAAAAACAATCAAGGCTTCGAAAAAAGCTGATCAACCACCCTTTTAATAATGCATGCTAATTTCTGCTATTTTTAGATTTAGATTACCTCTGCTGTTATCTAACACTCACTTAATGTTCATCTTAAACCCTAATAATTTACTAATAGAGTTAGAAGTAATCTGTGTTTGTGTGTGGATGTTATCTGTGTGAGTGTGTCTTCATTTAAAAAAATCCCTGGTGTTTCTTTACTAGGCCGGATAATTACCAGCAGTAGTATGTATTTGTGCGTGGATGCATATCAATTTGATATGTCTTTACTGAATGCTTTGCCTTTTAAAGGAAGATCACACATATGGCTTGAATAATAAGCATGTTTGTGTGACCTGAGGCTAGTCAAATAGACTGTGAGCGGCCTGGTTTAACTACATCCATCTGTTTGGGTCTCATGTTGCCCCAAAATCCTCATTCATTATAATCATGTATCATGCACATGGTAAATCCCATCGGTGATGTCTTGCTACAGTAACAAATGGTGTAATTTTGCAGAATGATTTCATCTGTTGGCGAGGTGTCTGTCTGGATGACTAGATTTTTCCGCAGTCCTGAAAATTCAGTGTTTCATATGGGTGTTCTGCTCCATGTCTGCTTTAAGCAGTAATGTCACCCTCAGGGTGATCTCATCCGTCTGGTCGCCCTGTTGGGGTGATGAGTGGCCGTTGCCCTAGAGATTGTTCCCTTGGCAACCGTGGGATTGTCTTAACACTCTCATATTCACGAGACAAGACGGTATTGTGAAACTAGTCAGATGACACACTCTTTGGGAAATGTTATGGCCAAATAAAAGGCTTATTAAAATTATTATTCATTATGTCATTGATTGACTAAAATCATAGCTAATATGTTTTAAAATGCTAATACTGTATTTTTATTTTATATAAATTGACCGTTTCATGATCCAGAGTGATACTAATCTTTCAGTCAAGCTTTTATCTCTAGCTTTGATTCATTTCTCTCTGTTGTAAGAATTTTTAGTCCTTTTTAAAAAAAAATTGTGTTTTACTGACTGAGAGGGTTTGATCTGATTGTCACACTTTGACAGTTGAAGAATCACTAGAACAGACTGAAGAGAGATAGGATATCTCTCTATCTCGCACTCGTTCGGTCAAAACATGTACACGTGCAACATGCAAAAGCAGTGAACTCACAGCAGATGTGGAAAATGAGCCCATAATGGCTAATGACTGATAGATAAGAGAGAGAGGGGTGAGGCATGTCTCATGAAGAAAAATTTTCTGTTCTTTTGAACATAATTTGAAAACATCCAGACAAATGTACTTGGGGTCCACAATGAAAACAGCTTCATAAAGGGACTGAATGCGTTCTGTTTTTGCATCTACAAATGCTGAAAGGCCAAATTGAGGTTAGGGTTTAAAAGTAGGTTTAGGGTTAAGTGTGTGTGTGTGTGTGTGTGTGTGTGTGTGTGTGTTTGTGACTGAAGGCGAGTGTAAATGAACATTTGCTGCTAGTTAATCTGTACCTGTAATCAGTGAAGAGTTTCCATGATGTTTTAAGTGCTGAGTGTGAAAACTGTTTTGAATTAACCAGCTCATTTCCTTCTCCCACACACAGCCAGCCAATAGGTTTCACATGGATGTGTGTGTGTTTTGTGGTCTCTGTGGAATCTCTCACCCAATGCTGAAGTATTTGAAATCGACATCTCGCCAAAGTCTGCTATTTGGTGAACCGCATAAAAGGTGTATAAGACAAGAATTGTCGGGAATGACCTTTGCCTAACCAAGCTGACCCATCTTACCTTGCCCTGTGTGAATTACACCTTTTTTAGGCCTGTCGCAATAATTAATATATCGACTTATCACGCAATATATGTACATGACCTCAATAATTTTTGGTGACGCAATATATCGCTCATTATATTTACTTAAAAATTAACGTCACCATGTTTTGTACATTCCACTTGTGCCTGTGTCTTTTGCAGCTTCCCGTACATAACGTGATGTAGTCATGAGATGCTCGTTCAAATTTAAAAAATGCTTCTACAAAAAAAGTTTCATCTTCAGATATGGTCTTGTTTAGGGATCTGTTCCTTTGTGCATACGGACATCTGACTGCTAAGTAATGATCGTGTTTTTCAGCAATAGTGTGCACTCTTAATTTACAGAGAAAAGGTCATGAAAAAATCTGTAGATGGAAAAATCTTTGTGCATTTTTCTTTTTTTCTACTTGCTACTCTGCACTTTTTGTTAGAAAATGTTTATTTACTATTTATTCACGTTTTTTAAGGTATCTAATAGTTCGATACTTAATTTCCATTATCTAAATATTCTTAAAAATTAAAAGTTTGTTGTCATTTGGAAGTGTGTAGGCCTTCTTGCATTATTATGCTGTTACATTATGATTATATATTCAGTGGCATAAAATGGTCTTTAAAATGCCAATAATATCGCTTATCGCAATTATTTCTGGAGCAATATATCGCACAACAAAAAGTTATCGTGACAGGCCTAACCTTTTTCTAATGTTAGTCTTTGGATCTTTACGAATTTATAAGAATTATCAAAAATATGATAAAGAGAGGGTACAAGGGATCACTTTTACATTTTCCAAATCTTGTGACGTGTATAATTCATCTATTTCTGAGAGGAGCGGCAGATAAGATGCTTTGCATTGTTACAATTTATTGCAGACCACATAATAATAATATTTAATCAATTACCACGACTTTATGAGCACATAGTACTGAATAATATCACACAGTTCACCTAAGTCCTTAGTTTATATGGGATATTCTGTAAAGGTTGTCTTGTGGTAGTAACAGCAACCAAAGGCTGGAGACTAGTAAAGGTAGAAATACAGACAGCAGCTGTTGGTTTAAATTAAGATAACTCTTTAATTTAATCATTAAAGGGGTGGTTGATTGCGATTTCACTTTTTTAACGTTAGTTAGTGTGTAATGTTGCTGTTTGATCATAAACAATATCTTCAAAGTTACGAAGCTGAAAGTTCAATGCAAACGGAGATAACATCTTTTAAAATTCTGGCAGTTTAATGCCTACAAAAATGGCTGGTAGGGACTACAACAAGTTACTTCCCGGGTTCGTGACGTAACAAACCCAGATAAACCCTGCCCTCAGGAAAAGGCAGCAAAGGGGGCAAGGCCATATTGCGATGCTTTAGAGAAGAGGAAGAGAAAATTAGAGGTGCACGTAAAAATCTATTCATATATTCTAATGATCCTAATGGATTCACAAAAAATCAATGTTCTAAAGCAGCGCTTCTTAATACTGTTCAGGGCTCGCAAAATTGCTAGCCCGACGTCCCGGGGCTATTGTGTTTTCCAGTCGGGCTACCAAAATGCTTCACTGCCCTGCCCGACGAGCTATCTTGAACAGTGATAAAAAATTCCTTCCTTGATTTGCGTTGTTCACTAGCTTGTAGGGGTAAAACGGATCGTAGTTGGTCGTTTGCACGTGTTTCTAAGTCTTGCCGATTTAAACATTCAAGTGTTTTAAACCATTCACGCGCATTCGGAGCTGCGCGCACTCATTCAAAGCGTGCACAAAGAGCCGCGTTTCAGACAATGCGCATACACAGAATTTATTTATCTTTCGCTTATCCTTGCATCTGAATGAACATACACACAAAATAATCTCAAAATAACTGTCTCGGCAAGTATTCTCAAAAACACAGTCGGTTATGTCTTAAGAGAACGTAAACAGTGGAGAAAGAAATCACAAGTGCATCATTACACTGGATCCATGCCTTCGGTCTTAAAGGGGCAGCAGCCTATAAATACCGCTTTCAATAATAAGCGCCACCTGCTGTCAGGCGTGACATTTGCGCTCATTCACAACGCTAAAATCAGACCATTCTGTTTTTGGTTCAAATTTCGAAAATATAAAATCTAACTGCAATCTAAATAACATGTATTTAGCATCTTTGTTTGGATCGTGATTAAAATGCAGTGGTTGCCTCTGATTTTAAATGGAAAAGCACCAAAGATTAGTTTGTTATATGAGAGATTTATTTTATTTGATTATTTAACTATTTGGAGTTGGGATTGGTTTTAAAATTTCAAGTTAGTTTTATTTTTTGACATTTCAATTTCACAAAGAAATGTGCAGCTTTTGTTTGAAAGACATAATAAAAGGCCACCTTTTCATTTCTCATTGTCTTAATTCATTTTGTTAAGAGAAAATGTGTTCCTTGTTGAAACCGTTATCGTGAATCGCCTTTATGTGTGTTGAGTTGAATCGTTACATCCCTATATTGCGTAGTTTTGCTGTGGTATTCAACGAGTATTCTGTGATTTAAAAATAAAGACATATTTTTGCTCATCGGCAAAAATTCTGATCTGTAATCCAATATGTATGGTAGTGCAAATGATCCGAGCCGTGGGTTTTGTGATCCGTTACACCCCTACTCTCTTGACAGCCGTGAGCTGCATCAGATGCATGGAGTCACGATCCTGATCGTCAATAACTATCCTATGCGGTCTGTACCATAGGGGCTGCTCAAATCTGACTAAGTACTAGATATGGAAGACGATAAGCTACTTATGTGTTGATCAATACAACCGGAAGCAGGATGTACTGCTGCGGGTGATGTCACGAAACGGGGGCCACGCGGAGGGACGGCATAGAAGAACGGCACACTAGTGTGGTTTAGCCAATCACAACACACTGGGCTAGNACTAACCAATCAGAGCCCATCGCCTATTCTGAGGGAGGGGCTTCATAAAAGAAGGAAATGATCAGCACGTTTCTCAAAGAAGGGACCGAGCATTGTGTGGAATAAAGGTAAATTATGTGAAAAAATAATGCGTTCTTTAAAAAACGAAGCATTAACACATTAGACTGCACCCCATAAACACAAGCAAGCCTAGAAAAAAACTGTGAACCACCCCTTTAAGTCAAATGTAGTCAACGGGTTTGCTTGTATGAGTTTTTAACCTGTTTCAGTCTTAGTATAAAGGCCTGTTGAGTATTTGGTGTGGAAATTGTGTGATAAACATTTTAATTTGAATAAATGGTTGTTAATGCATTTGGTTAGACCAACATGAATATTCACATGCCATCAGTCACTGAATTACCTTTTTTTCCAATTTTTTTTTCATCTTACTGGCAGACCAATAAGATTTTTTTGGTCACATGCCCAGAGCCGCTGCTGTTACTACTTCTTTTCTAAAAGTGCCACCTACTTTCAGAGAGCAAGTTTACATTTTCCTTCAGCGTGTCTGCAGTTTTTTTTGCACATTGGTCTGAACAGACAAATCACATGTGAAAATCAGACCAAATTTTGGTTCCAAACATTTGTGTCAGTGTGAACAGGTATTGATTTTCCCTGCTGTTCTTGTTTGTAACCATGTATTCAGAATGACATTTGTTTATTATTAGGTCAAACTTCCTCTACAGATTTACATGTCAAATAAGGTGATATTCAAATATGTACATTCTCTATGTTAGCCTCTTTCATATGTAAACCACCTTTTGTTTTTTAATGACGTCTTTGGGTCTCACATGCATTTTGTTTTTTTTCCTGTGGTTTGCCGTTGATATTTGTGTTTTGTATGCTTTTCAGGACATTATTGCTGGTTTTCTGTACAGTTTGCTGATCCTGGTGGTCTTCAGTCCTGCTCTGGACATCATCGACACCTTTAACCGCTCACATCCCTACGCCCCGCTCATCATCATCTCACTTCACGTAGGACTAGGCCTCTTCTCCTTCACCTTGGACACCTGGAGCACCTCACGTGGCGACACCGCCCAAATCCTGGGCTCTGGCGCGGGGATCGCCTTGGCATCCCACATCAACTATCACCTGGGCCTTTTGCCAGACCCACCTGCGTCCATGTTTCCTCTTCAACCCCCATCTTTCACCCTCAGCCTGATCGGACTCTGTCTACTCCGCTTTCTCCTCGGTGTCATCATTCTCCTGGCTACCAGAGCCATAATGAAGGCTCTCACCATCCCGCTCGTCTGCTGGCTCTTTGGGATTCCCAGCGGCGACGTCCGGAAGGCCAGGCAGCACATGGAGGTGGAGCTGCCGTATCGTTATATCGTCTATGGAACTGTGGGGTTAAATGCGCATTTTCTTGTGCCTTTCCTGTTTGCACGTGTGGGCCTGTTGTGATTAGGTGGAAGAAAAACCTATTATTTTAGCCAATAAGAGCCCAGTTGGACTGCAGAGGCAACTCTCTTCGAATCAGTGATTGGATGGAACTAATGCCGATCGTGTAACTGACACTGTGCTACACCTTCCAGATGCTCCTTGAATGCATTTTTCACCATTTATACTGTAGTTTTGTCAGATTTTCTATTCAAAACACCTATTTGATATTGATCCAGAGATTATTGCCCTTTTCTATGCAGTTTGCATTGCATGTATAGTACAGTAGCATATCTATCAGATTCTATTCTTATCTAAAATCCTATGTTTTTTTGCAAGCAATACAGCATTTTTGCTCATTCTCAAATTTTATAGGACTTATGAGTAATCTTTTGGCAAGTTTTGTTCATGCCACAGTAGGTGGACTTAAACTCTTGCATCAAGAGTTGATTGAAATCTCTCTTGCGAAGATGTGACTCATGCAAATTAGCATGCAAAATCTCAGCGACAATTACAAATTGGCTGGAACTGATGCCAGCAATTTATATTTCTTTTGTTTGAGAGATTTGAATCTGAAATCTCAAATGTTAATAGAAATGGTCAGTGTTGGGAGCAGCGCTGAGCTTTGTGGTCATTTTTGTTGCAGTTGATTGAGATGTTTAGTTTTTGATCTAAAGAAGGTTGGACTATTCTCCAAAGACTTATAGAAGCCTTAAACGGATAGTTCATACAAAATGACAGTTCTGTCATTTTACTCACCCTCAATATTTGACCTGTGGTGCAGAAGAAAATATTTTGAGAAATGTCGTCTTGTGCATATAAAAGAAATCAGCGGGCTCTAATGTTATTTGGTTCTCAATGTTTCCAACAGAGAAAGTAAGTCACACAGGTTTGGAATAACAATGTTGACAGAATTTTCTTCCCCCCCCCACTGTTCGTTGAACTGACCACTCAAATAGTTTCTCTAGGCATTAAAATGTCTTTCTGATGCACTCGTGATAATATTGTTGAATACTGGATCAGTTACATTTTTTTGTTCTTCTATTAAATACATGTCAGGGAGTCTGGCTCGTAATCAGAATTGTATTAGATCTTCAATCTCAGTCTGCTTTTATTCCCTGTAAGTTGCTGCTTAGAATATGGTACTATATGTGTGTGTAAATATGTGCGGCATTATTGATCGCAAAGAAAAGCGGCACTAGACTAATAAATGTTTTCTCTACTAGCATTTAGCGGTGTGCTTTCAGTCAGGTTGAAACACAAGGTTTGCCACTAAGCCTATGAATAATTAGGCTTTGACAGTCAAGGTGTGTTGGATGTGTTAAGAGAATTGTGGTATGTATTAAATGCACTGTTTCCAGATTGCACTGCTCTTGCACTGCTCTGTTGGGCGTGTTGCTGCGATGACCTTATAATAGGTCAAGCTTGCATGACACTGCTGTGTGCGTGCGTTTATACTCTTCCTGTGGCCTTGTGTGTCTTTGTGCACATGTAAGTTCCTATTTTTGCTGAAAGAGAAGCTGGTTTCCAACTCCTCACTTCTGTAAACAGGATTGTTTTTTTGGGGGGGGATTCTCTGAATGATGAAAAAACCAGCTATTCTTCTCAGTGCAGAGGAATGCTGACCTCTGACCCTTCACCTAGACCATACGAGATCTGTGTAAGGAATGTTTTTTTTGTTTTTTTTTTTTTTTTTTTTTTTTTTTTTTTTTTTTTTTTTTTTTTTTTTTTTTTTTTTTTTTTTTTTTTTTTTATTTTAAGGTCAGAGGTTATATGGAAGAGACAAAGGTCGGAAGTTGTATTTAGGACAGATTATGAGAAGGAGATTGTCCTTGGTGAGCATTGCTTTCTGGACCAATTGTGCTCGTTCCGTACTGCGTGATAATTGTGTTTTTGGATGGCAGTAGATAGATTTTAGCATTTGTTTTCTCTCAGGCCCGTGTTCTAGTAATCTGTCATGTGTTTATGACCAAATATGAGTGCTTTCAGTAGTTGTAAGTCCATTATGTAATTTTCAGCCCCACACTGAATCTGTAGGATTTTCAAAAGATTGGATTGCATCTCATTCAAAAAACTCAACATGCTGTAGCCCTTTCTTGTTTATTTAATATTTTGATATCATTTGAAAACTGTTTAACTACAAAAAACGTAGTATTTCCAGGTCAATTGACCTAATTTTCCCATGTCTAAATTAAATCAACTCCCCTGTAATCAGCACCGAATGCAGAAAACGGCAGCAGAATCTGTGTGGTCCTGCTCATGACCTAGATTCAACTCCTGAGAAACTGGCCCAGTGGTGAAGTTTTCATTTAAAAGTGCTTTATTTCTTTTGATTTGGTTTTCTCTGGTTTTCCTGAAAATAACATAGCTTATTCTGAATAAACAGATCCGATGTGGATACCACACAGTGCCTTTTATCTAAATCTCTGCTATGTTTGATAAGCACAGACAATTATTCCCATCTGTTTCTTTTTCATTCTTCTTTCTTTCATCTAAGTAGAGCATTTGACAACCTTTAAACTAAAGTGGAACAGATCAGAATGGCTGATTGCTGCTCAGTCCATCCTGGTTCATCCAGTGTTGTTTTTTAAAACTACAACTACTAAAAATAAATAAATAAAAAATAGACATTTTGCCTTTGCAACTAACTGAAATGAAAGAAGTTTTAATTGGAGTATTAAATTACTAAAACTGACATTAAAACAATATATAAAAAATGAAAAAAGCACAAAATTAAATTGAAAACTGAAAATATAGAAACAAAAGCTAACTCCAAATATTTGTAAATACAGTCATTACTAAATATAATACTAAAATAAGACTGTGTTTGTCTGTGATCAGCTCTACATCTTATGTTTACTATTTTTTTCAAACAAGAAAAAAGATTGCATGTTAAATGTCCGTTATCCTCTGTTGGTGTTCGGTTTGCTGTCATAACATTTCATAAATATATTACAGAAGCTTAACATTTGCCTCATTTGAACAGGCACCCTCCCATTGCTTTGGATGTTTATTTCAGTGTAAAATCAGTAGGATTTTTATTTTTTTTTTCTGGTTGTTTGTTTTGCTACTTATTGTGTTTTTCAATTGTCATTTTTCACCAAATATGTCCCAGAAGCTTTAAATACTGTATGTGTGTTTGTGTAAAATGTTATTTTGGAGCTCTGATTCTCATGTGTGATTATTAATCTTGGTCTTTTTGATTTCCTTTTTAATGATCTGTAAATATGAATGACTTTGCCATCTCTTAATATTGTGGGAGGCATTCTGAAAGTGTTAAGAGCTTGATGCAGATCCATTGTAAAACCTGCAACTATGAAAAATATCCCATTTTAAAAATGTAACAAAATGAACATTTAGACAAAACAAAAGTCTCCTGACCATCCAGCACTTGACACTGGAAGAATCGCACTCCCACAGGGCTAAAAACATAATGCACAAATCACCGAGAATTCAGTGTTATAAGGAGACCTGTGCCCTTATGTTAATAAAATGGCTTGTTATAGAAGCTTTAATTTTTTTTCATATAAATTTTTATCTGATGATCTTTATTGTTACCTACATCATTATGTTTGAATATTATGCTCAATAAAAATAAAAAAGGCTATTACTTTGGTCTATTTTTGAAGAAAAACAAATAAAGAAGTGGTATCTTATTAACAGAATCATATGGCTGGGTTTGATAAGCACACATTTGATCAGTCAAGTGTTCAAATTTTATTTATTTTTTTGGATCCCCATTAACTATGCCCTAAAGCATTGCTAGTCTTCCTGGGGTCCACACAACACTTAACATTCATACATTACAAACATTAAAAAAATAAAGAAAGTTAAATACATTCTCCACATTCCAAAGCATCTCTATAAACATTTCCTCCACAATTTTTAATATCTATTACACTACTAAATAAAAAAAAATTATTGCTCATTAAATTAATTCCACTCTTGCCTTTTAAAACAATTTTCGTGTTAGCATAATTATGGAAATGGTGAAAAGATTCCATGATTTCATTACCTAAATGTTACGTTGTTAAGAAAAATGTGTTTTAGCATTAGGGAGTTAGAAATCTTCTACACTCTGTTGCTCTCTCGTAGCCATATTCATGTGACTGAAAATTAGATTGTAATTGATGATAGTACGATCCAAATGGAGTTTTTGGGGCCTGGGTTACACCTGTTTACACTCATGTGTTTTTGTCTGAAAAAGGCTATAAAATCAGATCTCAATTCCCCATTATTAAATTAACGGAGTTACGTTCAACGAAATCAAAAGAAACGCTGCATTTTGATTAATACAGCTCATTTCAAGATTCAAAGCAACAATAGGAGAGGTGCGCCGCATCAGCACTGGAAAGATAAGTTTGTATACTACTTTTAAAGGGGTCATATGATGCGATTTAATTTTTTCCTTTCTCTTTGGAGTGTTACAATCTCTTGGTGCATAAAGAAGATCTGAAAAACTTGCAAAGACTAAAGTCTCAAATCCAAAGAGATATTCTTATAAAAGTTAAGAGTCAACCACGCATACATAAAACGGCTCGTTCTAACACGCACCCACATATCTACGTCACAATGTGGGAAGATTTGCATACCGCCGCCCAAATGTTCACACAAAGAAAAAAAGGTGTAACTTTTATTCTCGCAGTAGTACTGTTGCTGCCGCCATGTCGCGAAGACGCTGTGTTTCGTTGTGAAAGCGAAACTACTTTGTTTGGTCCTTCCAAAAGAGGACGATATCCGCTTCGTCATGTCTGGAGCTGATCCGTGCTGGTCGCTGAGGAAATACATCAACTTTGCTCTGTGGATCGCCAGATCGGCTTTCACGTGGACGAAGTGGAGTCCAGCCCGGGGTGGTCACATGTGGTTGCCGCAAGCCCTCCGGCCACTCCTTCGTCAAATCCGCCGGCCTCCGCTCACTCAAGCCACCGGCCTCCGCTCACTCAAGCCCTCCGGCCGTTCCTCACTTTAGCCCCCGGCCTCTGCTTACTCTAGGCCGCCGCCGCTCACTCAATGCCATCGTGTGTGACGCTGTTTCGTTGTGAAAACTAAACTACTTTGTTTGGCCTTCCAAAAGAGGACACGACTAGAAATCAGTGGTTAAGTTGTATTTACAACAACTGTTCCAGAACAGTTCAACCCAAATATTCAGATGTGTGCAGTGCATTTTATGGAGGACTGTTTCCTGATCCTGGGAGAGTAGACTACAATGCCGGCTGTTCTGACTCACAGACTGTAAGTACGTTTTTTATATTTAAAGAATTTGCCACTGACGATTCAAACGCGAGTTTTTTGGGCCGTGTAGAGTAGGGCTTGTTGTTTGTCATTTCTCCGATCATAAAAGCAGACATGGTTTTATGTTTATGCAGAACGATGCAACGCATAAAAAGACAGTATAAATCACTATAATCCATAATTATGTCCCCACTGAATGCAATGAATGCCTCGTTTATAATGGGTTTTCATGTTTTTCATCGCTCCGGCCTGACAGGGCATTACAGTATGGTAAGGGGCGTAACATTTCCGTCTCACTCTTGAGGTATTCGGCCAATCACAACGCACTGGATAGCTGGCCAATCAGAGCACACCTTGCTTTTCAGACCGATGAGCTTTGTAAAAATCGACGCGGTTCAGAAGGCGGGGCATAGAGGAGAAACAATAAGTACAGTATGTGGAAAATAATGTGGGGTTTTCTTACCTTAAACCGCATAAACACATTTCCCCATTACACCAAATATACAAAATTAATTTCTTTGTAGCAACATTTATTATGAACCCCTTTAATGAAGATGATTGGTGTTGACTGTTGCATATTTTGTTCATTCGCCGGCAGTTTGCACGTCCGGGTGCTGAGAGATACCAGTAACTCGTCCGCGGCGATATGTGTGTTGCATAGGCAGTCATATCTGACCTAATGTATAAGCCAGTGTTTCCCAACCTTTCTTTAGGCGCGGCACCCTTTGGAAATTTTAACAAAACTTGTGGCACCCTACAAAATAAATAGTAACAATATTTGAATTTCTAACTTCGATATGATAATTTGAAAAGTATTGATATTCGGTACAACAGGGAAGAACTGTAGAATATAATGTCATACAGATATTTTGAATATTATTAAAAAAAGTTGTCCATCAATGGTGGCAATCAGTAGGCTAATTTCTATGAAAGAATGTATATGACAGATTTTAATGAGGTTTTATTAATATGTAAACATTGTTTAATTACCATTATAACTAGCTATTTCACAAATTTTTGCTCACTCAGTGTTTTTTTAAATTTTATAGTGGGATAATTTTGGTGCAGTAGCACGAGATGAACGAGTTGATTTCAAACTTTGAATTGAATAAAAAAAAATGACAAGTAAGCAGTCAGTACTAAAATAAGAACAAATGAAAGAAATGAATAATGATAGCACAAATAAAAAATAATGACAGGAATTTGAATTTAATAAATTGCTTTTTAGTTTTTCAGGGAGGTCTAACAGTAGGGTTAAGATATTTAATTATAATTTTTTTTTTACCAATTATCCAAATAAAGTTTAATCCTAGAAAGCTATTATTATCAGAACACTCGAGCATAATATGCGGTTAGCAGATCAATGAATGAGAGGCAGGTTACCAGATTGCCATGTACCACACCAGTTACAGTAGGCTTTTGCAAAACAGAAACAATTCGGACTAATCGATGTTTCCTGTCGCTCAATTTTGAGTGGAATTTGTGTTCCGATTCGCTATATGATAGAGGGATACGAGTGGAGCGACGAGCGGAGCAACGCACAGAGCGGGATAAAATACGCAGAGCGTCACACCACGTGACAGTGAAACCTGAGCGGTGAACTAATTTTCGGCAGCCGAAATTTCGGTGCATCTAATTATTGGCGACATCAGAAATGTATATTATATACTAGATGCTTTTTTGAACATTTTAGCAATTTAAAAATATTAAAAATATTTTTTACACGGCACCCCTATTGGGAAACACTGATATAGCTATAACACGCTCTCACACGTTATTATTTGAAAATTTTGGGAGGGAGTTAAAATTTACAATGTGGGTTTCAACAACCAGATGATGTACACTTGCCAAGTTTCGTATGGATCTGGAAGGCGGCCAAGACCACTTCCTGAGTGTTTGAGCGATAGGATATATCGTATCGAATGCGTTTCGGAGGGGAATGTTAAACCTGGCCTTTGCACGAGCGGATAGCTATCCGATCAGACAAAATGCATGAACTGTAAATGTTAAAATGTAAAACATTCCATGTTGATAACCGTATTGCAGCAATCATCCTATCTTCCACTGTTAGCCATATAAGATCAAAGTGCATATTATTAATATTTGTACCATAGGGACACTGGAGGATTAATCTCGTATCATTGGCCCATATTATCTGACAATAGTCCAGCTGTGAGAAGAAGAGAGTGTCCAAAATTATTTTTATTATATCAAACGTAAAGTAGGCTATTGTCTACATCTCCTTACTACAGCTACCACCCTTCCAATTCTCTTTACTATGTTCTCAATATGCTTTGACCATGACACTTTATTATCCAGGGTGATACCCAATAGTTTTGCTTCCTTAACTTGCTGAATAAGTGTTTTATTTATATATAATTTCAGCTCTGGTTTGGACCGTAGAGAATAATTACAGATTTCTCTGTAATGCCTGAAATATTAATGTGTGAGCATGTTTAGCCAGATAGATTTGCCCTGGCAGTTCAGGTTACACAAAAAACCTCTCTTCTCTTTTTCATTTCACTGTTTAGTGTCATATAAGATGTAATTATTAGTCAAATGAGCTTATTTGTGTTCATCCAAAATACTGAAACACATGGCTTTTAGTATTGTACAGTATTTCACACTAGTTTCCACAGACCTGGCTCAGGGTTAACCCTGTAAAGCCTTACATATGAAATAATAGAAAACTTTTTAAATGGAACAGTTTATTAAAACTTAAAAACTAGTTTTATTAAAACTAGCCAAAATATATATTTTTAAATTGCACTTGTTTTATGTTTTGTATCATAATTGATACATCAGACTTGTACAGCTCAAATATGATATGGTGAGAGTTCATACTCTCACCATATCATGAAGGAAGAAGAAAAAACAGCTCAATTTTATTGGATTTTATAGGCCCAAACAGAGCAAAAATATTCAAATTAGTGCAGATATAATTTATACTGCCAAAAAGTAAAGATGAAATTCTCATAGCTTGTATGTAAAAATCAATGAGATCTTTTAAACTAATATATTACAGAACTAAGTTCAGTCAGTAGTAAGATCTAAAAATATTAATAAGATTATAAAAGTTTAAAATCTTATTATCAGTCCTATGTTTACTTTAATAAACAACGCACAAAGACGTGTACCTGACTGAAATAACACTGTAAAACAGACAACAGAAGGCATGTAGTACTTAGGAACAACAGGTTTGGGTTCAGAACAGTGGTGGCTATGTGATCATTTAAAGGCCTTAGAATGCATGTATTCAAATATGATACACTAGGATTTACAGCGTTAAAGACTGGTTGTTTGTGCCAGGCTGGCACAGGCCTGTGTGGATGCATACATACTACATCCACACACCGACACTTTAATACACACTCTGCTCTCATATGCTAGGGGTACCATAATGTCACATTTTCCCAGGACGCATCCTCGCCAGGATTTCTATATTGCCTAAAATATCTAGGTTTTGACTTTGTTTGCATGTGCAGACCGATCGGTGAATGACATCAAAATACCTCGAGAGCATGTTGAAAGCATAAGGAACGTCTGTATGGTACTTTGATGTAATACACCGATCGGTCTGCACACGCAAACAAAGCCAAAACCTAGATATTTTAGGCAATATAGAAAACCTGGCCAGGACGCGCGTATCCTGGGAAAATGGCACGTATGGTCAACCTACAAGCACTCAGCCACAAAATCACTCAAACTATTAAGCAGTCTGAAAACAGGTTCTTAAGGTTTATATCTCATGTCAAATGCTCATGTCAAGGCCTTGCTATTTAATGTTTCTTTGGGGACTCTCATGCGTTCCCTACAGGCTAAAAGAATACAAAAGGACAGGATTTTGGGAAATATGATCATAAAGGTCAACATGGGCCTGCTGTACTGCTCAAGTCAGCAAAACACTTCCTGTCCTCATCTGATGACAATGCTGATTGTTGTTTCAGATGGCAAGTTTCACTCCTGTTTGTGTCCTTTGGGAGTTTAACAAAGGCGACAGGCAGACAAAGGAAAAAAGCATCTTCTATTCTCATCACAATGATACCCTTGTTACATTATACTCTTTCACTCTCCAATATAAATGTCCCAGTTATTTCCTCTTGCTTAACCTTCTCTAACAGTTTTTGAAAACAGTAGAAACCAATTTAAAGCTGTACTAGGTTAAAATTTGTATTTGAAAGCGTTTCTGGCAAAGTACCATATATACAATTGGTTTTGAAGTGACTTACAACGAATTTAACGTTTGAATATATATTATGGGATTACAAACAAACAAATAAATCGTTGTTAAATATGCCAGGCGTGCATTTTACAATACAGAGAATCACTGCCAGTGCCATCTAATGGCGGCAAAGCGCTGGATAGTCTCTGTTTCTAACCTCTTCTCATGTTAGACACGAAAACGAATAAATAATGTGTCTTGTTACAGTTCTTTTAAGTTTTACAACAAATGAAGCAAGTGCCTCGTAAAACGTGTCCGTTGCGGAACTAATGTTCAGCGTCACTGTGTTTCCGGGGAGAAGTTAAGGAGGTGGCACACTGATGTCTGTCAAAATACGATCGCATGTGAGTGTTTTATTTTGTGCAATAATTTGTATCGATTAAATAAAAATATTGACTAATTGTACTAGTTTTATTAATGATCAGTATGTTTTGAGTACTTTAGACTGTGCGATTTCTACTTTGTTGCTATGTCTTATCTATTTATTTGTTAGGTTAACTTGTTTACACTTATTATGCAAAGAAACAGTCTAATTCTAATTCATCTCCTTGGCTGTCATGTTTTTAATTATAGCCGTGATTTTGACAGTAATTCTGCATCACGTTCCAGATAATCGAGAAATAATTGTTTTAACCTGAGTCATATCGGTTTAGTGATCTCTAATGGTTTATGTGTATCGTTTAATATGAATTTTGGGTTCAAACCACTGTGTCCTTGATCAAGATCAGGGGTTTTCAGGTTTTTCCAAGTGGTGTCCATGGAGAAGTTTAAAGAACAACAATGTAAAAAATAATAATAAGTAAATAAATCAGTAAATAAAATGAATACATTTAAACTAATAAATGTAATTATACGAATAAAAATTATATTAATCTGATTTAAATGAATAATAAAACAGTACAGTACTACAATGAGAAGAAAATGTAATTTAAAAAAAAAATATTTGTAATACTAGTTTTTTTACAGTATAAATTGGGACTTTATATATAAAAATATATATAGATGCCATTTAAATTTTAGGATGACAGCTTGAGGATGATCATATTTGGGGGTCTGTGGCACTTAAAAAATTGAAAACCCCTGATCTAGTCACTAAACAATGACTTCTTAAGTCTAGTAAATAGTACAGTAAATCAGTGGTTCTCAATTGATTTCACTTCAGGACCCAGATTTTACATTTAGCAACAAATCATAGTCCTTAGAATTAAACATTTAAATATTTTAATATTAACATGAACTGTATGATTATGCAAAATAACAGCTTCATAAAATGAATAAGAAAATTGTCAATCATGTTTTTTATTTGTCTCTTCTGTGTCCATGGTTTCATTCTCTCAGCAGGCAATAATTCGCCATGTAAAACACAAATCTGTCACCAGTAGAGAACCTCTGCTTTAGGTCACTTCAAATAAAAGCATCTGTGAAATGACGCTCTTTTTTTTTTAAGGTGCCAGAGTAATCGGTGACGATGATGGACACTCTGGAGGACACCTTTAGGACTCTCTCCATCACCAGGAGGCTGCAGCCCAGTGAGGCCACGTACATTTTGGAGCTCTCCTGTCCCAGCAGTGGGTCAGATGTGCTGGCTGTGTGCTGCTCCAATCACTCTGTGCACCTGCACAGCAGAGAGACGCTCCGCCTGGTGGGTGACTTCCATGGTCACACGGCTCCTGTGTGTGGGGTGCGTTTCTCTCATCTCTCCCCTCACCTGCTGTTCAGCGGCTCAGCCGATGGGACACTGCGGTGCTGGGACGTCCGGCGGCCTGGTTCTGTTGCCACCCAGGTGTTCCGCAGCGATTTGACACATTCGTACCTCTCGTTTGATGTGAGCTGTAGTGATCGTGTGCTGTGCGCAGGCACGGAGCAGGTGGGGGAGGACAGTTTTTTGGTATTCTGGGATACCCGTATGGTTCGGGATGGAGGTGAGATGGGCGGTCTGCTGGGCGTTTACTCAGAGTCACACAGTGATGACATCACTACGGTGAAGTTCCACCCACGGCAAGCAGACCGCTTGGCTTCTGGAGCCACAGATGGGCTTGTGAACGTGTTCGATCTGAGTCTGGGTGGAGAGGATGATGCTCTTGTCACCACCTGTAACTGCAATTCCTCTGCAAGCTCCCTCTGCTGGACAGGTAGGCAGCAACAACACACCTGACTGAGCAATCCAAACTATATAACAGTAAAACTTGAGCAGTATTTTTTTTTTGTCAAAGTGTACACGAAACAGAGTTCCCTTAGTCATTTAAAATATCAGTATATTTCAATTTTGATGACCAGGCCTGTAAAACACTTCCAGGGTTTACATTTTTGTTAAATATGAATATAAAAACATAATAATAATAATTATTAGATATAGATTTCATGCTTAGCTATTAAATTGTGATGACCAGGCAGTTGGTAAGCTCTTAAGATGGTTTAAACCTTTCTATGACATGAAATGTTGATATATCATAAAGAATATTTTTACGGGTATGCGTTATTAAATTGTGATGATGCCCATGCCTTTGTGACAATTTTTCAAATTTCTATGACTACTACTACTTATTACTACCCACTATACTACTACTACTACTAATATATTTATAGAGGTTTTTTCTTGGTAGCTTAGGTGTTAGATTGTGATGACCAGGCTGTACAACAACTTTTCAAAAAAATATTAAATTTAATAATAATAGCATTGGTATGCGGTAAATATCTGACTACAAAATTATGCAGTCACTTTTATGTAAAAATAGGAATATATATGTTATTTTATGTCATTTTGTAATATATGACATAAAATTGATCAATATAATAAAAAAACAATTATCATAAATAATATAAATTTTGTAACTATGGAATGTAAACAATAATAATGATTTTTAAAATAAATTCACTTGATATGAATATAATCAAACAATAACAACAGGCAAACTGATAATAGTATAGAATATATACTTTTTTTTTTTTTAGCTATGCTTTGCTGTAAAATATTTAATTGACTAGAAATTGCCTTTTCTAAGTACATTTAATTGGATAAAATGTGTGGGAACCCTGTAAGCATTTGTATATACAGATTGGCTATTTAAGATGGCATAACTATTTAAAACGTATTATTACCAAGTAATAAAAAACGGCTGAAAATGTGAGAAATGTTAAACATCACCAAATTTGTACTCCCCAGAACCCTAAACTGTCATTTCATTTCTTCTATTAACAGGCAAAGATCTTGACCAGCTGCTTTGTCTGACCCATGATGAAGGGCTCCACCTGTGGGACGTGGCTCGCCCAGACAGCGATGACACTCTGACCCTTCTGAGTTCGGCTGATGCTCGAGCACTTGTCCAGCTCCCTGATGGAGCCTCGCTTGAGTACTTTGTGGGCGGTACATGGCTGTCAGATGAGGAGCGTATTCTGTTAGTGGGAGGGACTAATCATGGAGAGCTCCACCTCCTGGACTGCTGTGGGCGTGGTCTGAGGTTCATTAAATCCCTCAAAGGGGGCCATTCAGCTACAGTGAGGTGCTTCCAGTGGGATGCGATCAGTCAATCTCTGTTGACGGGTGGGGAGGATGGCCAGTTGTTGCAGTGGAAAGCAGGAGCAGAGGAAATCAGTGTGGGGAAGAAAGATTCTCTGAAAAGCATCTCCTCCATGCAGCTCAAAACTAAAGCTCACAGAAAACAAGCTATACAGAAAGACCGCTCAAAACTAGCATGATTACATGCACAGGACAAACTCAGATTTCACTAAGAGACAGTTGACACTGAAACAAATCGGTTATTTGACAGATATCTCAGAGAAATTGCAAAGAGCACTAAGCTACTTTGCTCTGATGCCTTTGTTTTCACAAATGTAGGGATAATAGATAAAGATACGCTTTATGGAGACTAAATTAGAATCTTCTGCCTTATAAAACATATAGCTTATTATAGACATTGGCAGAATTTAAACAGTTTTGTGGTTTTAAAATGTAAGTTGTGAACAAATTGCTACATAAGAATTACAACTGTTGTTTGATTTGTCCAGCAGATAAACTCTCATCTATGTGGTAGTTGTTGTCCTCATGTAAACCATTACATGTCTTGTGTTTTGTTTGCAACATGTGTTTTAAAAGTGTTTCATAAGATCACTTTTGAGGTTAAACACATGACTTGAAAATGATCAAATGGTCTTATGGGTTTCAGGACTACAAACGGAAGTCTGTATTGTATAAACGAATAGTTTAAACCCAAAAAATGAAATTTGCTAAATGTACTCACCCTCAGGCCATCCAAGAGGTAGATTAGTTTGTTTCTTAATCGGAACAGATTTTGAGAAATTTTGGGGTGAAAACGCTATCTGACGGGCACCCATTCACTGCAGAGGATCCACTGATGAGCGAGTGATGCAATGCTAGATTTCTCCAAATCTGTTTCGATAAGAAACAAACTCATCTACATGCTGACATGAGGGTGAGTACATTATCAGCAATTCTTATTTATTTTTAACTGTTCCTTTAATGCATGGAGATTTTCTGGAATATCTTGTCTTAAATGTTTTTATATGTACCTTGGAGGGCTGCATCGGCACCCCTGAGATACTTATGTCAGAATCAGTTTCTAATCAATTATGCAAAGTGCAACCATAATCACACCATGTCTGCATTCTTTCTATGCAAAGGGTTTACATTCATGGACAAAAATGGTGGTTATGTTCTTAGCAAATACATTTTACAAAATCATTTGTCAAGAATTGTATGTTTTGTGTTTTTTGTTACTTTTTAGCATGGACTAACCCATAAGAACTTCTGAAATTGTAAATAGAAATAGTTTCAAGAGCTGCAGAATTAATTCTACAACTTCATAATCTCACATTTTATCCTGAGGTTTTTTGTTGTTGAATCTCATTAGTGATTTTGAATAACTACTGAGTGTGCTTTGAAATGCAAATGTGACTTTTAAACAGGCGCGTTTGTCTCTGAGATTTATGAGCTCCCCAGTGTCACCCACTTTTCAGGGTAGCTTCTACAGTTTTCAGTGTTTGATTCTCTCAGTGTAAACACTGAGAGTCCAGCTAAGAATTCTGATGTAATGTAAGCCTGGTGAGGTTTACTATGCTGAATTCAAGACATGCCACAACAGGACAGCCCTGTTCATTTGTTCGTATTCCATCGATCGGAAACTGACCACCATCAATAATATTCAACAATGTCGCAGAAAGTGATGTGAATTCGGAATTTGGCATCTAGCACAAAAAAATGACTGCTGAGAGACAAACTGAGAAACTGTCAATTGCGTGGTGTTTGTGGATGCTATGCGTGTTGTAAATGCCCTTAAATATACAGTAAAGAATTATGGTTTCAAATGCATACATTTATCTGAATTGGAAGCCACCATAAAATCCCTAGCAAGCAACTGTCATTTATTTATTTAATTTCTAAAACGCATTAATACAACTAACGTTACATCATTTTTACAGTTTGGTGCCTTTCAATCCCCAATACAAGTAATGGCATTGCAGATTTTCATATATTAATTATAATGATCTATAGCTAGATGTATTATATACATATTATTAGATATATAATTATAAATAGTCTATACTTATTATTATATAGTATATAAAAGTAGTATGCTTTCTAATGGGCTGGTTAAAAACAATAAATGTATATGTATTTTATTACACGCTGCTTTAGGTCTAAGCCTCAAATTTCACAAATTAAAAAAAAACATTAGGCTATATGGACTAAGGTAATTTATTAACTTTAACATGTCCCCGTTTATGATGAAACATAAGTCGGGTCATTTGACAAAACCTTTCAAAGCCCAGAAGGCACTGAATCGTAGCAAAGACTATTATTTGAAATTCAAAGAAACAGCCCAGAGCGTCTCTGTTGCGTAATCAGCCGTTCCCTGTGTACGCAATGATGTGATGCCTACGCGCGCGCTCTCGTCACTCATTTCCTGAAGCGTACACGAAGCCGTAGCTGAGAGTAAACGATGCCGTATGATCCTGATGCTCGTGCGATGTGCTGATAGTTCACGCCAGGTGTGCTCTTCTTTGGAATGAGACGCTCCTCATATGGGCTGGGCTCTTATAGAGGTTTAACTTCATTCCTGAAGAGATTGATTATTTCCTTTTCTTTTTCCCTGTCCAGACTGTCACCATTCTGAATAAAGATGCATTAGTGCTATGAAAAAAAATGTTTCTATTCAGTTCATTTTTATTTGTTTAGTGCTTTTCACGATAGATATAGCTTTAGAGGATGGTTTCTTAATAAACTTATTATTGGCAAAGTGTTCAAGATTTTAATATTAATTATGTAGTTATTTTACTACATTGTAATAAAGTACATAACAATTAAAATAGTAGATCAACAAGAGAATAGTAAGGTGACTCTTTCCTGCTCGCACACACCTCAACCCAACTTCTCTATTCATCGTTAGAGAAGCCTTAAGAGTTTTTCCCGCCCATGCATGGTGATTGACACCTACATCGTCCAATCATGTTCCGAGGAATCTTCAAACTGACCAATGGCGTGGCACTGTAGGCCCGAACCCGGCCCAGCAGCCTAGAGCGCGTCCGTGTTATGTGTGCCATGGACTCAGCCCAGTAATATTGACAATAGGGCGAAAAAGGGACCGGTATTCCCTAATAAAACATATTTTCTGGATTAAAATAACATATTAACGCGGTGTGTGGATATACAGAGATACCCGGGGATGTTCGTATTTCAGCTGGATCCTTTTCTATCGTCGGAAATTTGAGTGTTTGATGGGATTATTGCTGTGGGTTTGGCAGTTTTTAAGGCCAAAAACCGATTTTGTGTCTTTCTTTTTCTTTTTCTGCTGCTTCAAGAGGCCTTGAAGGAGGAAAGACGGTTAAAAACACCCAAATCAGCTCCTCACATCGAAAACATCAAGGTAAATTAAATATTTGAATGGTGTTTGCCTATCCTGCTCAAGTTTAGATCCGGTACATTTTGGTGTTTCATATACCAAAGTAAATATGTCAAATAAATGAAGTTAAGCTCTAAGAACACTTTTTATACAGAGTTTGTTAGGGGTTGTGTACCTAAAGGGGGAAAAAATGTAATCATGCTTTTTATATTTCTCACACATGTAAAGCAACATTTGAATGGGTGTATGAGTGAAAATCCGTGAAGAAAGCTTGTTCTGGATCTGTTTTTGTTTTATTGGTGTTCTGGGATGCAGTAGGTCTTTGTCAGCTGCTTGTGTGTGTGTACACCATTAGGAGATCATGAACCTGCATCATCTGCACTCATATGGACTGTAGAATTTCAGAGGTTTCCACTTTTTTTTCTGTCCTTTTTGAAGGAACCACAGTGCCAGACTGCTCTTGTGAATCTCCAAACTTTGTGTCTATTCATTACTGACTAACCCACCAAATACAAGTTGTTCTGATCACTACTCCTCTATTCTTTGCCAACTTCTTGCTTTGGCTCAGTGGCACTGTGCCTCTGTGCCCTGTTTCCATGGTCTGGTTCATTTCAGCTGCCTGGCAGTTGCAATATCTCATCACCAACGACAACACATACATCCCATGAGTGGTTTACAGTAGGACTGGTTGTTTTGAGTGACCTTCAGTCAAAACCAATGGGAAAGGTTATCTCTAAATACCTGGTTATAGAGATTAGGGCCAGGGCATCAGTGGCAGTGTGTTTTAGCTTAATGGCGGGGCATGAGTGTTTCGTAGATTGTGGTTGCTGGGTTCACTTCTTTGTCAGTCAATCCAGTGGTTAAGCCCTGGGATGCTTTTATACCTGCAGATCTTTATACAGGGCTGGATCGCTGAACAGCATGGACATTTGGGATTATCTCTCAATATCATAAACTAGCCAGTTGCACTGCCATAGAGATGTTGATTCTGCTATCTATTCTATCTATCTATCTTAATCTATCTATCATCTGTGAGACAAAGAGTGAATTTGTGCTTATAAAGTTAACATGGGTTGAGTAAAGGTTGTCATTTTTCATATTTTGCAGAAGTTTGTAGTATATGTGTCTTGGTCTCGCACAGAAATCTTGCTGTGAATGTCAAACCAGGGTGAACTTTATAACAGGAGAGGAAGGAACATGGATCTTTTTCCTGCTCTCACCTTATCATTCTTACAAATGTTTATGTCCTGGTCCTATTTCACCCCACATTATATTTATTTGCATGTCAATTAAGTACTTTTTTCCTTTAGTTTCTCATAATATAATTTTTGCTATTACAGTAAAAACGTTGTAATATAAATCGTACATATGTTGGTAGATTTCAAGGTTGATTTAAGTCACTGATTCATTCAAATGCAGCAAATACTACCAACACATATTTTTTATTTATGGTTTATATATGTTTTTAAAATAATTTATATCAGCTTTTGCATTGTGATAATGAGATTTATGGTGTAAATGTGCTTTACGTTTTTTTTTTTTTGTTTTTTTTTTATCAAATTATGTGTTGTGTTTCTTTCAAATGTGACTTATCTCAGCTTTGGGACATTCTCAGAGTCTTAACCACAATGACTGCTTGTGTTAATTGATTTCTGCTGACCTTATGTGTTTTCGTCAATGTTCTCTTTTGCGATTGTTGCTTGCATTCATTGTTATTGTACATGAGAGAGAAGGTTTATACCTTTTAAAGATAGTGATACTGCCAGGCCTGTTGTTTCTGAGAACAGGAGAAGTGGCTCAGAAAAGGGATGACATTGTTTGTGGTGGGCTGCACAGTGCAGCATTATGGGATGTCATCAATAGACGTTGGCAGCATCTCACTCTTTGATGTCTGCTAATTGAAACCTCTCAGACTGCAATATCAAAGTGCTCTGAATAGTCGGATTAAAGACCACATTGGTTTTGGACTGTCCAGTTCAGATAATCAGTTGAAATGTACTTTTCTGTGCAAATTCATTTGTGTCAGCTCAGAGATTTTGCTTTCAAAAGACACAAAATAACTGAGTTCAGTTCTACATCTATGACTTAAGCTTCTTGAGTTCCACTAGCATGATCAGAGGAAATTTTAGGTTGTTTTTCTCTCCTTCTTTGCTTCCCTGGCCTGTTGTTTTTCTTTTTTCTTTCTCATTCTACCTGTTAATTCTGTGTGTTTATCTGCTTTGATATCATGCATGTAATTTAAGCTGACACCAGTAGACCTGTGAAAAATCCTGATTCAGACTTTTTCGGTCAACAGAATCCTGCTGTGTTCTACACGCCTCCTTTCATTTTGTTTTGTTTTTTGCTTATGAATTTGTTTTCATTCTGTTTTATCTTTCATCGCAGTGTGCATTCCTGCCTTTATTTACATCTCCTGCCTAGATTTTCATTTTACCACCACATTTCCTTCCTATAGCCATTTGTGGTTTGTTTTATAATTACAGTTGCTTTTGAATTGCAAACTTCTTTGTCCGAAGGCATTAAAATAGGTCTGGATTTAGTGCTGCTTACACTGGACCTGCAAAACACAGACATAATGAAAATACACACACACATCACTGATCTGAAGACCTCAGTACAACTCATGGCTGTTTACGGTGCTGCTGGAGAGCAACTTGACATACTCTTTTATCTTGTTTTTCCACTACACACTTAAATATCTGGAATTATTTAATCCATCATAGAACACTCCTGCCAGGTTCCTACTGAATCTGAGTTCACAGATATTGTTTTCTTTTGTGTATGTGTTGTTTTGCAGGAATAACTCGCTATTAATCATTCTGTAATTATGTAGCCTGATTACTGTCAGTGACGGTAGGAGTGTGTTTACCTGTAAATATTTTGGTTCATAATTACTGAGTGCCTTGCAAATATTAGACTCGAGATGATGCAAAATATGTTTGTGTTCTCTAATTGTATTCATCTAAAAACTTTACAGAGTGATCATGTTAACGAGTAACAAGCAGTTGTTTATAGCCATAGCAAATTAAATGAAGACGATTATGGTCATTATACAAACATTTGGTAGTGTTTCTTTGACTGTCATATACTTTCATTCATTACTCAAAATCTGGGCTCTTATATATGCACACAACCCACTAACTAAATCTGTAGCGTTTATGACTGGTAAGTATTGTCCCAGCATTTCTGTGTAATTTTAAATGAAGATCAAAAGCAAAGTCAAAACTTGGAGACACTTCATGTAGGGTTGTTTCCAAACAAAACAGAGCAAATTAATCCATTAAAAATGGGCCGTTCCTTAGCATTGTTAGCAAAGTGAGCCTGGTGGCAATGGTCACTTCAAGGAAGTATTTTTAAATGTTTGTGATCATATGATCGTGGGAGGGGATTTATTTTGAAAGCTGAGGTTAAGATCTTATATTGGACATTATAACCCTCAGTTGTTCTCATGCGCCCAAGGACTATTGATGGGAAATATTTTTACACATACCACAGAGATGCACATGTTGATGCATTTGTTGCAATGTTGATGTGTTGTCTTACACACCTCGCTCTCTTTTTCCAGGGCTATGTCCTCCACAGCCACCACGCCTCCATCAGTGGATAAAGTAGACGGATTTTCCCGGAAGTCTGTCCGGAAAGCCAAGCAGAAACGTTCTCAGAGTTCCTCACAGTTCCGCTCTCAGGGCAAACCAATCGAACTCACACCTCTTCCCCTGCTCAAAGGTGACTCACTCACGATTACTAAATGCTCTCATAACCACTTCTGCTCTGAAATCACTTGAGCTCTGAAAGTCCCTGATACAGAGTAGAATATAATTCTGATTCAGACTGCTTCAGTGGTCTATAAAGCTTTACAGTAGAATAAGAATACAGATTTGCTGTAAATGTAGCATTTTGGTGAGGTCTCATGTGTGAACTGGACTCGTTATCAACACGCTAGTGTTGTTTGCTTTATTAGATTAAGTTGTTCTTTAATAGTTATGTTTTTTAATAGTTATCATTTATTGTGCATGTACACACATTCCTTGTGTTTGGCTCATGTGTTTGTAAATGGAAGGCACGTATCCCACATAGGGCTGGACGATATGGCCAAAAAAATTATCATGATATTATTCTAATTGCGGTCGAACGCATAATTACGATATCGTATAAACTATATAATATTTTAGGAAAAAATTGGCGCAAATAAATAAATGTTCACCTTTTATTGGTATTCAACCTTACAAACAAGAAATGTGAAATCACTGTTAAATAAATCTCAGACTCTCCTTATTAATATTAATATTTTGGTACTTCCAAACTATAGTTTTGAACAGTAAGCTTTTTAATGTTTTTAAGAATTCTCTTCTGCTCACCAAACCTGAATTTATTTGATCCAAAATACAGCAAAAACGGTAACATTTTGAAATATTTTTACTATTTAAAATAACCGTTTTCTATTTGAAAATATAATTTATTCCTGTGATTTCAAAGCAGAGCTTTAGCATCATTACTCCAGTCACATGATCTTCAGAAATCATTCTAATATTTGATGTCGCTGACTCAAAAACATTTTTCTAGGTGTGGAAAAACAGCGGAGTAGATTTTTTTCAGGATTCTTTAATGAATAAAACGTTCAGGAAGAAAAGTCTTTATTTGAAATAGAAATCTTTTGTAACTTTATTAATGTCTTTATCATCACTTTTGATCAGTTTAAAACATCCTTGCTAAATGAAAGTAATAATTTCTATAATATAAATTTTAAAAAGAGCTTTTGAATGGTATAGTGTATAATGTTACAAAAGCTTTTTATTTCAGATAAATGCTGATCTTTGGATCTTTCTATTCATCAAAGAATCCTGAAAAAAATTTACTCAACTGTTTTAAATATTGATAATCAGCAAATCAGCATATAAAAATATTGCTGAAGGATCATGTGACACTGAAAACATGCATAATGGCTGCTGAAAATTTAGCTTTGATCACATGAATAAATGACATTTTAAAATACATTAAATAGATATATTTCAAATTGTTACTGTTTTTGCTGTATTTTGGATCAAATAAAATGCAGGCTTGGTGAGCAGAAGATAATTCTTTAAGAAACATTAAAAATCTTGCAGTTTAAAAACCTTTGACTGGTAGTGTAGGCTGATTATTCTTATAGATTGAAACGTGCATTAACCAGGATAACGAGTATGAAACATGCTGCGAGTTGCTTCAGAAAACAAAAAAATAGGAGCAACAACAAAAGCATGTTGCTGGAAACGGGTTTATTATTGAAAATGCAAACTGAATGTCTGCCAGCAGGAGGCGCTGTGAGAGCGGTGGAACTAAAGGTTTCTCCAGTAACGGCTGTAAACAAAGAAGCTCCGCTCATGAACGCTACTTTATAAGATAAAAATCCATCTAAAACTATCTGAAGGACGTCGGTCCCTTCAGAGATACATTCACTTAAAACACCCACGACGCTGTTATTTTGAAACGTTGCTCCCCCCCCCCCCTCCCCCCAGTGTCATGTTTATTCAACGATGTCAAATGCTACAAATAAATCAGTGTATGGGAAGCACTGGTAATGTATACAGAAATATCGGAAAATGTGTTTAAAAATCATTATCACGTTATTGAAAACAATTATATAGCAGATACATAGTGATATTGAATTTGTCCAGCACCTAATCCAAATTGCATGGTGGATTGATTTCTCTGTGGGGATGTGTCCTCTAGTTACACACCATTCAACGGTTGTTGTCTGTGGTTTTTGAAAGAAAATCTCTTATGCTCACCAATGCTGCATTTAATTGATCAGAATTACAAAATTGTCATAATATGAAGTATTATTGCTAGGGATGCTCCGATCGATCAGCCGGAGATCGGTATTGGCCGATAATCACATTTTATGACTCGATCGGTACTCACTACACTTGGCCGATCTCACGAACCGATCGCAATTTGATGACGTCAACACGTGACGACGTACATGATGCAGGGGGACATAAATGATTTGGCACCACAGTCATGTCATCGCCGGTGTATAAGTCGTGTGGACTTCTATGCCGTTTCGAGAAGAACAACAATTGAAAAATTAGTATTTGTTTGTAGTTTTTTGCATGATGATATGAGAATGGATGGGTTAATTTTTAAACAGCAGATTTCAGTGAAGTGTAGAGCTAATAGCGCCTCACTGACACACGTCTGTGGCGCGTTACGGCTCACGGGAACTGGAAGCTGATCGCGGTCGAATGTGCCCCGCTCTAATGCTTGTGTTGATACCAGCAGCCGCGGCCTCCCCAAACGGGGGGTTTTTTTTTTTTTTTCTGATGCGGCTCTCCGCGCTGCTTGGCTAAAAATAGTCTTTTGTGAGTTGTCACAGCGTGGAGGACAGAACAAATAGCGTATTGAGGGACAATCCAACTATTTTGTGGGCCAGAAGCATGGAAGTGAACAAAAGGCAGCACATGCATAGAATAATACATGTCAGTTATCTTCAGCCCACTGCTGTTTTGAAGGCGGCCATGGATGGCCAGCACCATCCCACGGCGCGGGGAGCCTGTGTACGCTGTGCTACTATATAAAAGACTGTCGATTCAAAGGCAAAAAGCCTCAACTATTTAACAGCGAGTTGTGGGCTCTAATTATGGGAAACACAGGCAGGAAAAAGTGGCTTGGGGTTTTTCAGTCCGTCTGTTTGTGAGAACGAGATGCTGTTTATTGAAATATTTTCAAAGCTAAACATAGACAACTGTCATTATGGACGGTCTCCTCAGAATGTCTAAAATATACTGCATCCCTATTTCAGAGGCTAATGCGACGCTGCGAAGGCTGAAACTGGACTTCGGCACCCACATCCTCAGGAAGAGGTGGTAGAGTCATGTGAAACCAGAGACAAACAGCGCTCAGACCACCGGTCTTGATTAAAAGGGCTGCATTTGACGCAAGGTTAAGCAGAGCATTTGTTGCTTCCTGGCACATATGGGCTACTGTACAGAAATGTACGGGGTCATGTTGTACTAATATCCCATAATGGTTTGCGTTGAACTGGAACTGAGTGAGGCACTCTGTCCAATTTAACCTCAGCTTTTATCACCAGTGACATGATTTTGAAGTAATAAGTAAATACCATGGTACATGAATATGGTAATAATTCATTGCCATAATATATACAAAATGACCATTGGTAACACTATTTGATACCATCAGTGTACAATGGAATGCCACAGTATTTTTTGTGAGGGTATGAGGTTGCCCTCGCACGAGTTGTTGGTGGAATTACCCACTTTTGAATTTCAAAAACGCCCACAAGTTCAGCAGGATTAAAAAAAAAATAAGGCTAAAAGAATGTATGTGAAAGTACAGTAAGTGTGTATTAGAGATGCTTGAGGACTGGAGCGCTGAAAGCAGTCTTTGTGTGAGTGTGGAGTACATCCTACGCCCTGCCCGCAGCCGTGGTGCCCGGTCCCTGTGGTAGCGGATCACAGTTAATAACTGTGTGGTTGGCTGTCAAGAGCACTTAGCCTGATGCTGGGCAGGCAGGACTTACGAACAGAGCTTCCTCTGGCCCGATGATGAGTGATGTGTGTGTGTGTGTGTGTGTGTGGGTTGTCGTGAAT